>CAJUYI010002599.1:2162-29997 GCA_910591695.1 Galerucella pusilla | reverse complement strand
ATGATTTTACTATAATTATTTTGCCATATACAGACAGTTTTACCTCTTCGTGGGACACCCTGTATACCAAGAAAGGTTAATAGTTTCGGTTCTGCGCTGTAAGTTTTTTCTCTAATACCTACCTCTGTAATTTGAACAATCTATTTTGTCGCCCTTTTTTTGTATAGGAACTTCTATTCCGGTCTTTTAGTCTTATGTCTATACTTTGTTATAAATTTGTGTTGAAATCTCTAATGCTTTCTCCCACATATTCTTCATCATTTCAATTGTAATTTTAAATATACTAGGTATGTAAAATTGTAGTTGACTGAAATCAGAATCAGTCGCTAACATTTCATTGTTTTACGAAAAAATTAATGACTTTTTGATCACACCGTGGGTAAAATAAAAAACGTTTAGCTAGCTATGTCGAAAATATTTTAAATACGTCCATCTTCGTTATTGTTGCAGCAAACGATTTTAATTATGAAAAATAAATACTAGTTCGTTATTATATTTTTGGCTTTGTTCCTACAAGCATCATATTATTTCCACGTCACACACATTATTTTCTTGATAATAATTTAAATGACCAACGCGAAACAAGTTGGTTAGACGATGTAATACTATTCGTCGTCGACGTGATGGTGGCATGAAAGAAGACACCACGGATGACAGGAGCATCCCTAATATTCGGCCGTTACGATAACACGAAAGAAAAATCGCATTTTACATTGGCGTGCGATGCCTCGTTTCTAAAAAGGATTATGAAATGCAGCCTTGAATAAAATCACTAAACCACCAATTCCACAACAGAAATATAACATAATATAATATACGACTAATAGTCATGATTAAATATTAAATTTTAGAAATTGATACAAACATTAATATGACATAAACGGCATTACAATGAGAACATTTTATTTTTTATACACTTGATTTATGTAAAAAAGTTGAATAATCCTTAGCATTTGTTAGTTTTTTATTGATTTTATACAATAATTTTGGAAAGATTCCACATAGGTAGTAGCAGCTGTTTTTAAGGAGCAAAAAGTGGTAGATTTGAGATTTGAAATACCTTGTAAGATGCAGCAACTACAACAGGGGGTATCAACTGCTGCCAACATGTTCTATTAACGGTATAATCACGGTTATTAAGGAAGATTAATTGATTTTTTCTACTCTCACACTAGTAAATTCCATATTACCTCCTATTTGGTTACTAAGTAAATAGATCATTACGGATACTGACACGTAATGACTAGCACGTAATAAAAAAAATTACGCTTCAGTTCTAGAAAAACAGCAATTTATCACCCATGCCTAGTCTGTCAATGGTTTCGAGTAACCATGGAAACGATTTAGTAGAGGTTGTATTGACGTTTAATAATTAATAAGACTCGCTGTCACTAGCTGTTAGTGTGAATGTACATTTGTTTTAAAGACAAATAATTAAAATGAGCTCATCAAATAGTGAAAACGAACTAAGTAGCACACCACCCAATATTATACAATTAGCCGCGGACACTACTGACAACATATTGCCAAAAAAGTCAAGAGGAAGATATATGAAAATGTATACCGGCAGTTTATGGACTGGCGAACAACTAACAATGTAAGTTCATTTTCTGAAAACGTACTCTTGTCATATTTTGGAGAAATCACTGAGAAATTCAAACCATCTTCATTATGGGCAATATATTCGATGTTGATGAGTACTATAACTTTGAAGAAGAATGTCAATATTGAAAATTATACAAAATTGCGAGGTTACTTAAAAAGACAATTCGACGGTTTTAAAAGCAAAAAATCAAAAGCCTTACATCCTGGTGAGATAAAACTTTTTTTAAATGAAGCTCCTGATGTGCAGTATGTTTTTCTTGCTACTGTTTAATAAATAAATGCTACTTTTTATTCAGCGTTTTATTTTTATTAATGAAGTTGTTCGTAGAAAAAGTATAGTACACAACTAGAGTTGTAAGCTTATTACATGCTTATAGAATTACTACACTCGCCGCTACGCGGCTCGTGCGCAACTTTTCTATTCGCATGTAATAAGCAACTTACAACTCTTGTTATGTAATATACTATTAATCCAAAGGTATAAAAAGAGCTAGAAATAAGATTGAGAGGCACGTAGTTTAAAAAAAAAATCACAGAGCACATTTAATCGACTTGGACCGAATTAATAAGGTTAGAGAAGAAAGAATAAGGAATTGCATCGAATACTACTTGTAGTATAACTTGAAGATCTTAAGACAAAGGGAGTCAGCAAACTAGATATTTTTTCTACAACTGCTATGAAAAGTGACGTATTTCTCATAGCTTACTTAATTTCAAAACCAAATATTGCTCATACTGTGAGAAATATTATTTATCTAATTCCGCTATCAAATGTGACACTTTAAGTCATTCCTTTACGTTAGGTAACGTCACATTTTTCATAACCTTCATATCTCAGTTATGAAAAGTAGTTATGTAAAAACTTTACCTAACTGTTTCAGTTTCAACATAGAGATACCACATGAGTTTCGAAGAATAATTTATTAATTAGGTAGGTACTGTCAAAACTGACAATTATTTCATTATTTAAGCTGACATTATTTTAATTATTTACTATTTCAAGATTTATAAACATTGGAAACAACATTATTCAGGACACAGTTATTTAAAGTAAGTCAATTTTCTGGGTGAATATACTTCATAGTAACAATACTTCTAACACCATTTGAATCCACTTTCATATTACCATTGTAATTGCAGATTTTATAAAATATTATAAAAGCGCGGAATTAGATAAAACTTTGTACATGAACACGTTATGAAGAGAGCGACTTTGTTCAACTCGCGTAATTTGCAGAACTCGCTAGCGCTCGTTTTGGCAAATATTACGCTTGTTGAACAATATCGTCCTTTTCATAACTAGTTACGTAAATAACTATTCTCTCGGCACTTTGCCCACGACACATACATTTAATATGGAATGAATAATGAATAAATTTGACAAAAACTTAGTATGCTACTGTCATCTTTAAATACCTACTTATTAGTTGTCTCAAAACTGTCAGATTATATGAGAAGTCTTTAAATTCGAAAAGGTAGTTTCAAATTTCAAAATTGTACAAATTTCACCATCAACTATGATTTTGAATAAAATTATTTAGAGATGGGATACTTAAGTGTTATTTTTGTTTTAATAACCATAGTTACTTTACTTGTATTTTTTAAATTTGTGCAGTTGTAGAAAAAGTATAGTGTGCAACACGTGGGGAAAGTAATTTTCTCACTTGTTGCACTATATTTTGTTTGTTGCTAAATGTTGGCACCAGTTGATATATTCTGTTGCAGCTGCTGTATCTTATCGGTTATCTCCAGTCTCCATAAATTTCTACAATAGCTATTTTCCTAACAAGTGCGGAATAACATTTTCCGCAAGTGTTAGGTACAATAATTTTTCTCCGAGCGTGAGGAAAGTCAACAGAACTAATCGAAAGTTGAGATATTTTTATCTGATTATAAGTGCTTATAGTTTATTTAGAAACATATCTTATTAGATTATCGATAAAGTAAACATAAAGTAAAATATTATCAACAATAATAGAACGTTACATGTCAAAATCTAATACCTAATTATTTATATCATAATTTATGGTAAAAGTACCATTATTTGCATTACTTGAATTTATAGCAGATGCTAGTTGCTTGTTGAATGGCTGTAATTTTGGATCTGTCGCAACCACCATAATATACCGGCCTATTATTAATTTGATATATTGAGGTGGAAAATCATTTTCACACGGTGCGGGAAAATTCAAGGTTCAAAGAATAACCACTCTTTGAAAATGTGTCCAATTTCTGGTGGCCAAATTTTTTTGCAGTAGGTAGATATATTCGTTAATTGGAATTTTGATTTAAAAAGGGATAATCTTTTGGTATAATTGATTCTGAATAAACAGTAGAAGCAGTATCAATAATATGCTTTGCAAAAATGGGATATTTTTACATTTTTGACAATGTTTGGAATATCATTTTGACTTTTTAGACATTTAGACAGTACTTTATAAATGAGCTTTATTACCACTTTCAACTTACAAATTTAGCTAAAATTGGGGAAATTTTCAAATCTGATGTACAGGTATTCTCATTATATTTTGACCCCTACTTATTTTCATTCATTTTGAGAATGCAGAAAAAAGTTTCAAATAAAAGTTGTATTATTTCACCTCTACCGACCAAAAATGTAGCAACAGACTGAATTTTGTATACAGGGAGTGTCCAATAAAATGCATCTTCAATATTTCAAATGGGACACCCTTTATTTTCTTACAGTTTTGAGTAGCCCTGCATTTCCTGATTACAAATAATATAGGTATAACATTGTGTAGCATTAGTTTTGTTCTACAATGACAGATGGTACTACAAAAGGGTAACCATAGGTGGCTATAGGTAACTGACTTATTTAAAAATGAAACAATTATTAATATTATTATTAGCTGAGAGTGCTTATAGCAAAATGGATCATACTGCAGATGGAAAGGTAGATAATATGGCAGCGGGATAGTGCACCGCCACATAATGTCGTAGCTGATAAGAACATTTAAGTAATTATTAATTTCATGTGTGGTTCGGCAATAAGGGTACCATTAAATGGTGACCAAATGGTCCCCACTTAACACCATGTACCTAATAGGTTTTTATGATTTTTAAAAGAAAAAGTGTATTTTGATTAAAAAACAAATATTAACTCTATTACGGCAAAAGTTCGCGCGGAAACTGAAAATTTAAATGGTCATATTAACAATATAGAAAATTTGAAACGAAGATGTTACTTTTGTGCATCGATAACAATGGAGAGCCTCTATTGTTATTTTAAATGTAGAGGAAAGTCACCAAATATGGAATAGTATCCTAATATGGAATGCCTTAATTTATCTAAGACTATGAAACGCAACACTCGACCATCTTCTGTTTCATTCGGTCTATTAACTATCGCACTCACACCATCGAGTCAGTTGCGCGAATGCTTTTGTTGTCGTGCAGAAAATTTTAAAGGTAAGCAATAAACGAGTATTACCAGCTGTTATGTTTGTCTACGTAAGTGTTATACTATTTAGTATATCGGTATTATGTTTATTTCACCATTTTGTGATCTTTTGTCATTAAAATATTGTGACTTTAAAAAATATTTAGAAGAGTTTGAACTAGTATAAAAATCCAAATATGGACAGTCGTCGGTGTCTAATTATAGAATATTAAATTAAATACTTGATGTGTGGGCTCTGTGCACATTATGATTGTGCTGGTCCAGAGTTTGATGCTTGGATCTGTGACTTTTGCAAGTAATTATGTAACTTTTTTCATTTATCACAATATATTATATTTATTTAATTGATCTCAAAGATATTAATGTCCATTTTTGTTATCGTTATGTTGATTTATAGTCCAGTAAATGAAGGACGAAAAAAAGGCAAAGTTAACATTGATGACGCCCTGTTTTCATCTTCCGGTTGGAAGTTGCATTTGGTACCTCATTAAACATGAGACAAAGTTCTGCATGAAAACGCGTGCGAGGGCGGAGAAAATGGCCCCAAAAGACCAGGAAAATAGGTTTTCAGCCAATATCTCTTAAAATATGGCAGTTAGAGATTTTGGGTTCGGATGAAAATTGAAGTTCAGTTAATTTTCTACAAAAATGGTCCTCATGATTTTTTTCGTAACATTAATATTTTCTGCAAAGATCGGGTTGAAATACCGGAAATTTTGATACTTGTGAAATATGCAAGTTTTGTACAAAATTTGAGCTGGGGGGTGTTGGAAATCCATTATTTTCAACGTTTTCGATTGTGGAAACCAATGGTAGATGGCGCCACCACATTTTACAGATTGGGAAAATCCCCGATGCCAGCGACACTTTTGATGGATATTTATGTTTCCGAGGGTCTTGTTTTCCTCTCAGATGAGGCCTCAATATATACTTATTAGGAAAACGGGCTATAAGATGGACCTCACCAGTGGACCTGAATCTAGCAACAATCAGCTTTGCACATGTGGCAAAATACTGAAGTTCATTAGGTTTTTGGAAAGGAAAACTGAAAATGTCTCAAGAGTGAAGAATATTTACCCATAATACTCAGCAACAATTTTCGCGTTTTCTTATTTTATTGAAAAATGGGCGACTTCGTCAAAAAAGTAATTGCACAATCGAAAAGTAGACATTCTTAGCTTTCAAATGATGTATCATAGAGACCAATCGGATCATGTATAAATTTTTAATTGGTTGTTCACAAAATTTCCCCGCGCTCCAAAAACAGCAAAAATTTGGGATTCAATAAACAACGATTAAATGAAAATAAAAAAAAATTAGGGTATACAAATTTCAGGGATGACAAAGGACCTTATGAGGGCCCATAATCAAGAAAATTTTGAGCAAATTAGTGCAATACAAAAAAAATAGGAACAAATTCCTGGCGAGGTCAAAATTGCCCGGGAGCAGAAAGTTTGACCCGTGTTCCGATATATGGCCAAAATAGTCAAGCGTGAATCAATTCACAGGGTATGATAGCAGCTCAATTCCTCTTTCACATGAACTTTGAATCATGAGAAAATATGCATTTTTCACAAAGTTATTGAATGATTTGTCCCCCGCTGATGTGTAAATACACGTACTGTTCTCTCCGGCATACAGCACAGAAGCTCATTATTCGAGGTGCGCTTGGTGCCGTTTTTCTCGAAACCGGTCAGATTTTCGAGAAAAATCATAGGGACCATTTTTGTATAAAATTAACTGAACTTTAATTTTTATCTGAACCAAAAATTTCTAACTGCCATATTTTAGGAGATATTGGCTGAAAACCTATTTTTCTGGTCTTTTGGGGCCATTTTTTCCGCCCTCGCACGCGTTTTCATGCAGAACTTTGTCTCATGTTTAATGAGGTACAAAATGCAACTTCCAACCGGAATATGGAAATAGGGCCTCATTAATGTTAACTTTTTTCCTTTATTTATTGGACTATTATGCTTATATTCCATATATGGATACCTATTCCATATTTGGTTACTCATTTGTGATTTTGTTTTTTGTGTTAGATTTTAATTTGATAACTAATATATTTGATTGAAGGCTGTTAATTACTACATAATATGAATGTATGACTGATCAGTGAAAACATTAAACTGATTTAATTTATATGAAGTTTTTTTTTATATCCCAAAAACAAAATGGTATTCCATATTTGGTGACTTTCCTCTAGTATGTACCTTAAATCATCAATTTTGTTGAATTTCTAAATATATTATATAGGTTGTTTTCGAACTATATGTGAATTTATTTCTTATCTTATAGTAGGGCGATACGCCATTATAGAACAAAACTAATGCCACACAATATTTTATATTTATAATCAGGAAATGCAGGGCTACTCAAAATTGTAAGAAAATAAAGGGTGTCCCATTTGAAATATTGAAGGTGCATTTTATTGGGCACTCCCTGTATACAAAATTCAGTCTGTTGTTACATTTTTGGTCGGTACAGGTGATCTTACATTTTTTTGCATTCCCCTAACTAATGAAAAAAGGTAGAACGTGTCGCGGGACACACGGTAGGAACTTTAGTTCCTTTTAAGCAAAAATTATGTAATACATCTGACGTTATAGATAAACGATTTGCATATTCTTTGGTGGTTGAGTAGTAAGCATACCAGACTCTCACGCAGTAGACCCGGGTTAAATTCCCCCTGAGGAAGATTTTTTTATTGTTAATTTTATTTTTAAATAATTCATGAGGGAGTCCGACTGGCAACATCTACTAATAACAGCATCGTATATTTAAAAAATGAAACCGTAGCATTATACAAATTGGACATTCAAGAACTGTACGTTCACCACAAAATTAGTGGAAACATAAAATTGAAATGTTTAATTTGAAGTTATATTACAGTTTCTAGAAATTTTTATTTTCTGGATTTTTTCTTAGGTGGGTCGTAGAAAAAATATGCTGTTCGACTCGTGTGGATTGTCCATATCGCACTTGAACGATTGAGCACTCCGCCTACGGCGTCGTGCTCAAACTTCGTCCTCGTGCGATATGGCCATCATATCCACACTAGTTGCACAAACTACAATTTCTTTCAAAATATGCCCTTTTACATTTAAAAACAACCTGCCAAATGTCAAATCAATTTATCCATCCATTTTAAAGTTATGGAACTAAAACATTCAAGTTTTCAAAATTTCAACACCCTGTATTTCGAAAAGTAAATGTGCCAGACCCCTTAATCGCGCAAAAAAAATTATGGAAATAATAGTAAAAATTTATCCCAACAAATTCAAGTAGATCACCAGCACTGCGAATACCAGCTTTGCATAGAATTTCAATATAGCATCGGTGGTTCAGTGGTAGAATGCTCGCATTGCACGCGGGCGGCCCGGGTTCGAATCCGGGCAGGAGCATATTTATTATTATGAATCGCTGCTTCGTAAACGAGAGAGAGACTAAGGAGGCACAAGCACACAAAAGCAAGGCACATAACGAAGCAATGTAACATAACGAAGCGTAACGTAACGCGTAACGGTCAGATCTTTTGCGTCGCGACCCCTGGTCGCTCGAACATAACCTGGCGTAAAGAACTAAAGTTCCAAAACAACCTGCCAAATGACAAATCAATTTATCCATCCATTTTAAAGTTATCGAATTAAAACATTCAAGCTTTCAAAATTTCAACACCCTTTATTTCGATAAGTAAATTTGCTAGACCCCTTAATCGCGCAAAACAAATTATGGAAATAATAGTAAAAATTTATCCGAACAAATTCAAGTAGATCACTAGCACTGCGAATACCAGCTTTGCATAGAATTTCAATATAGCATCGGTGGTTCAGTGGTTAGAATGCTTGCATTGTACGCGGGCGGCCCGGGTTCAAATCCGGGTAGGAGCATATTTATTATTATGAATCGCTGCTTCGTAAACGAGAGAGAGAGACTAAGGAGGCACAAGCACGCAAGGCACATAACGAAGAAATGTAACATAACGTTTCGTAACGTAACGCGTAACGGTCAGATCTTTTGCGTCGCGACCCCTGGTCGCTCAAACATAACCTGGCATAAAGAACTAAAGTTCCAATAAGTGGGGGGTCAAAATATAATGAGAAACCCCGTACCAATTTAGAAAACATTCTAATTTTTTAGTTTTTGTGAGTTGCACTTAAGTTAAGTTACGTACTTACCAAAGAACCGCTTGAAACGTAGGTATTGCGTACATGGCAACACTGATAAAATTTAGTAGCTCATTGGTGATATGCCGGTTTTGACATTAGCTGCGTTCGTTATTTGCATCGCAGAGGCGACGGATTTCGGTCACGTGATCACAGATTAATCTGAGCATTTACCTACCCTACCTCTAGATGTGATAAAAGAACGATTCTGACTAAAAAGATTGATCGGACGAGATCGGACGCAAATAACGAACGCAGCTATTGTATCCTACTCCTTGAGAAATAAATTTCAAATTTATCTTTACATCTGTTTATAACACGCTTTACTAAAATATGACAGATGTTACAGGAAACTGTAATTAAGCAAATCTGTCATTGTCAATTTCACCAATAAATAAGACTATCATGATCCTGATGCTCAAATTCCCTGCAAAGTAGACGAGAGGGTAGTTCAATTTTAGAATTCAAACGTTTGTAATGAATGTATCCTACTATGGATACTTGGTAAATTACAGGTGTGGAAGGTGTGTGGACGTTCAAAACTCTATGAAAAAATTGTCTAATAGTATCAGATAAACAGTGATTTTTATAAATACATTTGTTAGCTGTACGCCAATGCATCGAAAACTGTCCTTTGTCTCTCGCACCTAGCGATTACATTTGGCAAGTGCAAGTTCTGGGCAGTCGAGAGGTGCGGTACCAGAGGGGGGAATTTGCAAGTCCAGCTGGCAAACCCATGCCAAGTGCTCTGTCCCTTTCTAGTTCGCCTTTGCCATTTTTATCTCCTGTTGATGACCGATTACAGGGACGTACGTACCTACATGACAAATTTATGAATTAAATAGACATTTTTTTATTTTCTATCTCTAAAATTTATGGACGTAGATACATTAATATTGTATAAATGAGAATATTTATATCGGCTGATAAGTTTGCGTGTGTAAAAATAATCTTTGTCTCGAAAAGTTCGTGTGTACCTATTGACAAAAAATACATATCTGAGGTTCAAATGGTGTTGTATGTGTGCGCGTGTGCGTTTTCCGTTTATTATTTAACTGATGGAATGTAATCGAAATTCAAGTTAAAGGTAGATTCAAATCATACTGTGTATTACAATTTTGAACAGTATCTAAGTTTCAAGTGGTTCATTATTTTTGTAATTTTTAATTTAAGCTGAACATTTCCTTAAATGAACAGTTTATCTTATAAATTCTGTTGAATATCTAGGAGTTAACAAACTTTATAAAATAAATGTGAATTTATTGTATATATACTGAAAATTGAAGTGTAAGTTTTGTTGAATTGAAATTTGAAACTGTAAAATTTTGGAGTTTTACAGTTCAAGCTATTTGCATTGGATATTTCAAACAAATGTATAGTTTCAACTGTGAATTTTTACTGATTAAATTTAAACACTTTACATTTTAAACTGAGTATTTTACAAGGTTGGTTAAATCCTTATTTGAACTACAAATTGTATCAAAGTTTCAGGTTAAACTAATTTTGTTGAATTCACAATTTAACCTGTGAAATTTAACAAAATTTATAGTTTAAATTGGAAAATTATATATACATTGAACTGTAAATGCTGTTAAATGCCCAGTTTATATACCTAATAAATTCTGCTAAATTTAACAAGGAAGGAATGAATTTGAAATTTGACAAATTTTTATCTGGAGAATTTAACAGAATTGGTTGAATTCCCAATTTAAGCTACAAATTGAAATGTAACTTTGTTAAATTTCTCTATTAGCTCGGGTTTATCAATGCTCGGTTAAATATTGTAGCCTTCGGCTAAATCTTAGCTGTAGGTCAAAGTGCCAGTTTGCATTAGCCAGCAGTCAAACTTTCGGCTACCCTAGCTGCCACTATCAAGTTGATGTTAACCATAGAACATACAGTTAAATACGAGAAAGTGGTGTTCTGTTATTCTAAACATAGATTCAAACTGACAACTGTGTCATGATTTTTTCATGTTCGCTTACATTTTGCAACAAAGATTATTTCAACTTTAAATTTGATTGTGTTATTATCGTTTAGGGTGAAATCGAGAAGCTTATTTGATTCTTTTATAGTAGTTTAGTAGCATCCAGGTTCTGTGTGTATTTTATTTCTTTGTTATTGTCAATGTATCTTGAGGAGCTTGACAACCTTTTCGATGAAGAGCTTGGAGCTTGTCGAGATATTGGAATTTGTAGAGTACGAAAGATGACCATATATTGACTATATTGTTGAAGAGCGGATGAATCCCTTTAAGGAGCTCGATAATGTCGAGTTTATTACTCGGTTTCGATTATCTAAACCCAGTGCTCTCATGATACTCCAACAAATTCCAGCTTTTCTCGCCAGGTCACAGCATCTGTCTTTTTGCATTCTATTATACTTTTATGGTGTACTTTTATAAGTACCTAATTGTCGCTCTGACTCCGTGAAATTGGGAAATCTTTTTTGTTTTGTGGACATGCTCAAATGCAAACAACTCAACAAAGCACAACATAGACGAAATAAAAATAACAGTACCACAATTTTGACACTGGCAAGTGAAATTTTCCACGATGTTGTCAGAGTAAGCCTACGGTAAAAGAGAAAAATAATAACTTTCACCTCTATATTCTTGATTCAGTGTGTTATAACAAAATATGCGAGTAAAATTAATAATATGTGTATATCATGTAACGGATGATCCTCCTTACACCAAATTAAAATGAGAAATTTACACTTTGACAACATTACACTCACGTTCATACCCGAACAAGGTTGTCAAAGCTCAATTACACTTAGCCTCCAGTTAGCTAGCTGTCGGTTATGTGGTGCATTGATAAACGCTTTCTATTTTAACCGAGACTTTGACTGGCGGCTAGAGATAGCTGAGGGCTACGTAGCTGACAGATTTAACCGGGCATTGATAAACGCGCCCTTAAACTGTGAAATTGAAAAAAATGTAATATTTGAAATAGAAATTGAACAGCATTCACAGTATAAACTGTAAATTTGGTAAACCCAAACTTTAAATTGTAGATTCTGTTGAATGAACTTCTTATAACTGCTCTTAAATTTAAAACAATTTCAAAGAGAAATTCAAGAAAATTACCAGCTTAAATTGGAAATTTAACAAAATATACATTTTAACCTGTTCGGAATTTGAGGTTTAAATGAAAATTTAAACTTAATTTACATTTCAAACTGGGTATTCAACTGAATTGATTAAACTTGAAATACAAGATTTGTATAGATTTTAAATCCAATATATTATATAAATGATATTTTTTAAACTGAAGGAACAAAGGTAAAGATTGTCTTTTTACCATACCGGGCTATTAAAATGAAAATTTTTTTAAGTGAATAGTACATTTCTTGAAAAATAACAACAAACACGATTTTTGGGTCTGACTGCTAAATGTTAAATTTTGGTTTCTCCTACTACAAAAATAAGGAAAAATTTATTATTTCGATTAAAGTTTGGTTTTGCAGAAACTAGAGCGATTTTTCAATTTTCGACAAAAATTACTGATTTTTATATTTTTTCCACACTTACACTGTAAATTATAATTAGAAAACATTTTTTCGGATACAAAAGTCTTTTTTATTGAAGGTTTGTTATAAACAATAACTTATACAGGGTGTACCAACCTTACGACAAACTTCGGTATATGGGTTATTTTAGGAGATATCAAAAAATGTTATCAACAAAAATAAAAGATGTGTTGAAGGTCCATATTTTGAAATTATATCGAACTATACAGAGTGCTGCATAACTCCGTTACAAACCAAACATATGGTTTTTCAAATGGGAATCCCTGTATTTTATAGGTACCGAATTCGGATTGGTTACATTTTTTTGAAGCTTTTGATATGGGGTTTTACCACGTTATAGAGAGTCCTTCAAAAGAAATGGACACGTTTATGTGAAAATCGTAGGTAAATCAACGCTCTGTAGCTTGTTGTACGTTGAATATGATGCAATATCTCCGTATCCTATTGAATTTCAATTATATTCTTTCTTGTATACAGGGTGAACGGAAACTCGAACCTGTCATTTTCTCTCTTCTTTCAAATGGAACACCCTGTATTTTATAGCAAAAATAGAATATTCGATTATGTAACTTTAATTTTTGTCAAGCACTCCCTATGCCCAAAGTTTATAAAAACCCAGTTATTTTGTAATATTTATTGTAAAATATAACTACTGACCTATTATGTGAAAGCATTAAACGTTGTACGCAACAAAAAATCCTATTTAATAATAAATTTTAATGAACAATTTATTCTAAACAAAACCAAAAGTATAATCCCAACCGTAATATTAAACTAAAGGTTTAAAATGTTCACCGTTAACATCAATGCAATGCTGCAGAATAGTTCAAATGATTGACTAACATTTCTCAGCATATCAACGTTAGCAGATCGAAATGCCGCACTAATTATCTCTTACATGTCATCTCTAATAGCCGGGGATTTTATATACTTATTCCTCACAAGACCCGAAAAAAATATATATACTTTTGTTAAATCGGGGGACCGAGCTGGCCAATCAGTTGGGCCCCCTCTCACAGCATTGCATTGATGTTAACGGTGTGAACACTTTGAACCTTCAGCTTAATATTACGGTTAGGATTATACTTTTGGTAGCTAGTTTTGTTTAAAATGGACTATTCATTAAAATTTATTATTAATTAGGATTTTTTGTTACATACAACGTTTATTGCTTTCACATAATAGGTCAATAATAATAGTTTACAATAAATATTACCCTTAGTCGTTGATAGATTAAAAAAACTGATAATTTATCGTTTATTAGAATTTTAAATCTTATTTTTTAAATTTCTTAATCCCAAGAGTATCTTGCGGACAGCAACAAGTATTTGACAATGTGAAAAAGTGATATTTGACTGGAAAAAAAATAGTATGATTGTGTCACAAGGGCAGAAAATGAGCTTTTGTAGCGTAACGAAGCGAGTGCAGCTGATACTCAAGTGCTGCTAAAGCGTTTCATTCATGTGTGACATACAACTGTTTTTACCAAATAAACCAAAAAATGGGGGAATATAAAAAAAATTTGATTCACTGACGCTTACTTGAAAAATTCGTGTGATACGTCAAATTAATCAAGTGGCAGATGGTGAAAAACTTCAAAAATCATGGCACTATGAATTTTCCGTTCTATTTTTGGTGTCTATAAACAATTAGTTTTCCAGTGAGGTCGGCGAAAAAAAAAATAATGAACGTGACTACTTTCTTCCGCGATCAAATGTAGATATAAAAAAACACTAATACTTATCACAGTTGGGGTCACTACGTGGGTCTGTGATACGCAGAATTAAAAAAAAAAACAAGAACAAAACTTAAAATTCCTCTGGGTAGACAGTAGTTCCCTGTGCTAATGCGAGCCTGTTGTTCAAATGTGGTGAAGAGAGAAACCCGTTTGCGAGATTTTTAACCGCCTCCGCCCCTTTGAAATTGCGTTTTTATGTGTTACGACCATCGGGGCAGGGATCTTGTATAACCTGTTTATCTTAAATAGTATGTGGCGGGAACAGAGAGTACATCTACCCGGCAGCCCAGAATGGACGATCACCCGAGATAAAGAAAGAGAGAGATAGAGTGAGTGGTGAAGAACATTTGCAATTTGAGACTATTTCTACTTGCGAAATTTAAATCAACACCTCTTTTTTATTTCGTCCACCACCAGACAAACGATTTGTATGGGATACACATCGTGGGAAACGTCGTTGACCCAATACAAATTGGTTGCTCTTTGCATCATCGCAACAAATGATTGGGATTAGAGAGGTTTACTTTCGTTTTCTTTATTCATTGTATATTATTACGAAATTTTTAAACTCCCACGATGTTTTTATTCAATATTTGAAGTAACGATTGATTATTAATATATCTTGTGATCAAATTAATTGTTTCAACCCTCACTACGAGGAATATTTCCGTGATTATCAAATTAAATCAATTAACAACAAATTCTACAAAATAATCAGGATTTGATTACCCTTATACAATCGTGATTGTATCAAAAAATTCTCTGCCCACCCCATTCCAAAAAGGCAACTAGCAAAATGGAATTCTTAGAGAACTGAATTGTTGTATAACAGTCGAATAGCGTTGTTTCAAGGACTGTTTGTTTTTATTAAGCCTTTTGTTGCGATAATTTTGTTTTTTAAAGAAAATTGTTGTATTAAATGATTCTATAGTGATGTCATATAACAGTTGTATAAACTTTCAATAGAACTGTTATACAACCAAACAGTTGTATAAAAATGGGCCTTTTTTAGTTGTATAAGGATCATTCAATTGTTTTGTAAACCGTTATAAGAATTTTAGTATCCTATAAGATATATCTCATAGCTGTTTATACAAACCTTATAGAATTTAAATTGCTACTTGGGAAAAGCTCTACGCGTCCGGGGCCAAAAAGCAAGCAATGATTCCCAAGATAATTCCATAATCTCCTGATAAAATCAATAAAGTTGTAATTGACTTAATAGTGTCATCGCTGTATAATCGAATCATGAAGGAATTAGTCCTCAAGGACATTTTATACTCTGGTAGAAGATCTATATTTGAAACCGGTATTCATTCAATTAAACTTATTCTCCAGATATCATTCAATTTTACAATTTGGAAGTTGGATTCTGTCGAGAAAGAAGTGATATAATAGATATCTTAAGACGTAGCCTTACTGAAATCTTCAAAATGTCAGTAACTTTAATATCTAGTATGTATGTAGAATCTGTTTCACATAAGAAGCCACCTGAAGTTTGCCGAATGACTTGCGCAGAACCTAAAATTAGTCTTGTTTATTTATGTCGCCTCGTAACGACAGAAATTTTATTATTGACATTTGAGGTTGTGTTTGAAGCAATCATTTTTAATTTTTAAATATTTGAAGACGTTTAGCTAGTTTATTTGTGAGTGTTGTGTGTTTTATTTGAACTAAAACCATGCCTCCTAAAAAACGTGTTGACGTTAAAGGAAAAATTATCCACTGTCAAGGCTGACAGATTCTAATTTTGTTTTAACCTAAAAAATGTGAAAACAATACGCTTCTCATTTGAAGTCGAATGTCAATTTTACAATTAGGTAATCCAGATCACGTGACCTAATATGGCGGTGCAGGGCAAACAATTTAGACAGATAGGTTAGTTTTGTATTGTCTATTCAGTCATAAACAGTGCTCAAGACTTTTTAGTCGAATTTATTAGTATATTTTGCTTCAATTTAATATATTTTATTAGTGTTAAGTATATTGTCCATTTGATTAGTATTTTTTATTTAGAATATATCACTTTTCTTAGTTTTTATAAATATTGTTATTGAACAGAACTGAACAAAATGCCTGCTACATACAGCCTGATATTTGATTTTTGATTCTGTTAAATCATTTCTATTGATTGCTGCTAACCACATTTCTCTACGCTTCTTACTTTATTGATTCTTGTGCACCAAAAATGTGTTCTTTAAAACAGCTGGGACCTTGAAAAAGCTTACTTGGTCTCGGTTTGAACGGCTCCCACAACCGACTACAATACAAGTTGTTGGCATTTTGAAGTAGGTGTCTCACTCCTGAAATCCGTAAGTATAAAAGTTAAATACTGCAGGTGATATCTTCAATTCAAGCAAGTGTAATTTTAATGTCAGCAATTTCATAAAAGTTTCGCTTTCATTATAAAATTGTATATGTTTTAGTCAGTATGTACTTACCCGTAAATATTAAATAATAATTCTTGATAGTCTCAAAACCACTAACAAAAAAATAATGTTCTTATGTAGGTACACAACCAAAAGTTGGTCCTAAATTGATATACCCAGCTTTTTGGTGGCGATAAAGCCTGGACGGAAATAGGTGTCAGGGATCTAGAGCATTTGAGTTTGAAAATAAAAAGATACGAAAATTCTAAAAGCCATATTCATAATTGTATGGGACTGGGGTCATCTAATATTATGGCTTAATTAGATTCGGCTTATTGGTTAAATATACAAAAACATAATGAAAACGAAGCGAAGTTGTGCTTAGTGCATTATTCTTATTTTTCGTGTGTGGCAATTTTAGAACAACTTGAAATCTTAACCAGGGCCGGAGCTTGAGTTGGAAAGGCCCCGGGACAAAAGACAATTTTTTGGCCCCATATTAAAATGGATTGTTATGATAATATCGTATAAATATTATCTAAGTAAGAACGACAGTTTTCTGTTAATGACGATATTTATTGTTCACAACTTGTAGAAACAGTTATTATAATCTGCAGGCAATATCCTACATGTAGAATGTTTGCAAATAATGCTCTTATGACATTTTGTTACAAACGCAGAAACTTAAAACTAAGAACACTTTTTTCTAGATTTTATAGAAGAAAATTTGTTTATTACCTTATTAAAGTCAATCTTGCGCGCTCTAAGTCTATTTTGTCCCATTGAGGTACGCAAGTAGTTTTTGATTAACGACAATGACGCATTTTGAATTATCAAGAAACGGGCTAGCTCTTTGACATCTTTCCTTGAATTGATTTCGTTTGAAAATGTTGACAGTACAAAAAGCAACTGAGAGGAAAAGGAAGGTGACACATCATTTGAAAAGGTTTTGGAAAACAAATCAGCTTCTTGCTCCAACTCGCTCTTGGATGAATTTGTAAGATACTGAGGTTGCAGGATTTTATAAGTTTTCAGAACATTTTTCATTCCAACAAACCTAGATTCAAGTTGCGATAATATTGTATATATCATCGGGTAGAAAACATTAACTCGAAGGCGTTGTTAAGGATCATTCAATCTCTCATCTTGCGACAACTCATCAAAGTGAGACTTTACCTCACGTAATCTTTTGTCTAGAAACTTTTTTTAAATTTTCCACTTATCGCAAATTTCTGACACATTCATCAGTAATGAATTGAAATTTTCTCTCAAGCTCTGAATTCTCTGTAACGCATTTTGAAGCTGATCATGTATAAAAAAAAGATCGATTTTTTCTGACTGCAATAATTTTGACGGTAAGTTCATTATTTGTGAAGTTTCATCTTGAAGAAAATCAAAAGTTTCAATTTTTCTTGAATCCCCAACGCCATGTTTCTTTCTTTTTAACATTAAGTCAAACTAGCAAACTCTGAGTCAACTAATATGTTTCAATTTTTTTTGTTTCAAGTTTGTTTTTGTATAAAATTTTTGAATATGTCCAGAAAGGGCTAAATATTTTTCCCTTTTCTCTGCCATGGGGCCCCTAAGGTCGGGAGCCCCGGATGCCCCATTGTAGATCCGGCCCTGATCTTAACCACGAGCCGCCGCTGATTTGATTGTTAGTTCCTTGAATAATGCGTTTTATTCACTGTAAGTAATGAACAGACTTTACACAGGAAAGTAAGATAATGTAGGTAGGTACCCTTGATATAGATAAAAGTTGAGGAGCTGGGAATAGTCGATAGAGAGTGATAACGATTCGTTAAATACCTACTAATTAGGTAGTGATAATATTTTGTTGACACTAATTTTAATCTAATAGGAAGTCATTTTATAAATTATATAATTAATCACATATTACCTAATTATATTATTAGAGAGTTATTGGAACTTTTATAAGGTCAAGCAGTAATAGTGCTGTCCTTAAAGTGACATAATATACGCATGCGCATTTGATGTTTTGAATGAGGGAAACATTATTATGGTTAGTGCTTGTCCTTATTTGTGCGCGTGTGCGCGATTACTGCAGTGCACTATCCCGACTTTACATATTTCATGTTTCACATTCACATTTATATGTCACAATGTGTAGGTGATCTGTGACACCTACCTTAATATAATGTTATTATAGCAAAGTCTATATTATATAGACTTTGATTATAGAGTTTCATGTTTCAATAACTCCAAATTTGAAGTCTTTTTTAAGGTCGAGCACTATTTATTTAAGGTCATCACAATTACTGCAAGGCAGTAAATTCGTGTTTCCAATTACTCTATTACCCAGGCCATCTTCACTAAGCATAATGTGTAGATACGATTTTAATAGAGGGTAGGATTCAACAAGAGCAGTTATCAAAATGATTATAGTGATAATAGGTAAAAAAATGTATTACTTCTAAACTAAACGTTGACTTTTAAAATCAAATATTGCAAATTCAATATAAATACTCTGTTTGCAAACAACTGCTATCTCTGTATTTATTGATAAGATAAAAACCCAACAAACAATACATTTCCTGAATCATTTTGAAAATTAATGTTAGAATATCTACTAGGTAGGTATCAGACTTTTGTGTCTTGTATGTAAGACACAGTGGAATCTAGTTATGTACCTATTTCAGTTCCCATCGCGATTTATTCAGCTTAAATTGAATTCCCTAAAATTGTTTGCCACCCTGTAGGTTCATGAAACGCACATATAGGATAGGTACCTATTTTCATATAAAAATTAACACGGGAGCTAATGCTGATTAAATTAACTATAGATCTATGTACCTACTACTAGCTTCAGAAGTATTAAATTTCGAAATAATTAGTATTGATAATAAAAGATCAATATTGACTCACTTAGTTAATGCAGTGTAAGCAAGATAATAATTTGCAGTTGGTGAATAATGAATCTACTTTCTGCCGGTATGCCAGACTGGTTAGCAAGGTAACGCGCAAGCGTCTAAACTCGGCTAACAACCTGAATGCAAGGCGAAACGCGCCGTCCAGACTGGTTGCAAAACAACGGAATTTACAGAGTGCACACACACTGCATTTGAAACCGCGGGAGTCGGTACTATACCAAAAATTCCACAAAATTTGTTTTTTTTGTTACGAAACTTGGAAATTGTCGCTTTTAGTTGAGTGTTTTAAGTTTATAAATATTCTTCATTACTGTTTATGTTAAATAATTTTAGTTTTTTGTCCAATTGTTGAACAGTGTTGATTTTTTATTGTACAAATCATGTTTGTTGTGTTTTATCAAGTGTATTAAAATTCAGGATTCTTTACTGTTAACTTATTGGTGAGTAAGCAATATCAAATATCAATATTTTAGTGTATAGGTACCTCAATAAAGAAACGGTTAGGTCAGACGCCGATGGCACTTTGTCGGTTTGCTCCAATTGTGTTTATACGCACATATAGATATTTTTGAACATATTTATTTCATGGAAACAAGCTATATAACTTGAAAACTAACGTTTTAACGGTATTCTTTGTCTACTTTTTTTTATTTTGTTTGGCTTGTAGCTACCAGACCTCGCTCGCATTGCAATCGATTCGTCGGAATTTCTTCGGTTAAAATCGACCTGTGCATTTTACAATGTCTGAATTATTGCGAGGTTGTCAACTTTCCAGACTTCACAAGATTTTAGAAAACATTAAACTGAAATAATCAACTTTTCACAATTATTATAAGTACCTAGCAAAGTAGCCCACATTTCTTACATTTACACAGTAAAAATTAGGGTTGTTTCAGTAGGAAATGAAATTGGTTAGGAACTATCGAAAAATTACTTAAATTGATTCATTCTCATATTTAATTACGTAATGTTAAGTTGTGCGTAGTTGTACAGAGTGTAAATAATTTTAGATTATGAATTAATCACTAAATGCTTGTTGTAATTCTATTCATAATTGCTAGTTTTTGGATTAATTATTTTAAGCCTGTTACACTGAATGACAATATTATGTACTTTAAATTCCCTTTTTTTTATTTTGCAGTAATAGTTAAATGTCAAATCAAATAATACAAAAGAGAATTATTTATTTTGTATTCGTAGTTATAGTGAGTTATCAGAAATGTGGCAACATGAAATTAACAATTTAGCATAATGAGTATACCCTTGCGCGGCGAATGGTAGAGCCCGGATCTTACCCGTCACGTTGACGTTGTCCATAATAGTCGGCGGCCGCCATTTTAAATTTGATAAATTTGTTATTATTTTTAGGTGTTGTGTGTACAGTTAGTGTATATATCTAGTTGATTTTAGTTGGGTAAGCGCTAAATTTATTTTCCATACGTGTACAAATTATACTAGATCGAATATATAAATACGCATAATTGATACAGTAGTGTTGTTATTTGTTATCACTTCTTTCAGTTAACTAACGAATTATGTATAATTATTATATGACGGTAGATATAATACATGTAAAGATAGTAATCCTACATAGTTATATAATCAATTTTAGATGTTAAACACCATGACACTTCTAAATTGCTTGTTTTTGTATGCACTTGTCAATTTTCTTGACGAGAAGCCGGTTACCAAGTCGTGTCGCATGCGCTAAAGTTACTACGGCGGCGGGAGAATAACCCAGCTAGAACTAGACTGTCGCAGCGTTTTTTTCTTTGTGTTGCATCTGAGGGAACGCGTCTAGTGCATTAATGAGTTTTTTTTGGCGCACCATGTCCCGCACAATCGACTTTATTTTGGGGTGGGAGCGATGAGTACTTGAAAGGTCAAATCTCTCGGGGTGGTTAGACCCTTAAAAAAATGTTAAATCTATTGTTGTTGACAGATGGTGGGTATAAAAAACTAGACTATGCACCTGTGACTAGATTTTTGGAAGAACCAACCTGTTTTTAAGAATCTCCTTTTTAAATGTTTTGGTTCATGTTCTTTTAAAATTAGTGAGGCGGTCACATCTATCATTCTAATTACCTAGTTTATGATTCATTTTAATAACAGTGGATTTACCTATATAGTTTACAGTATATTAATTCTTCTATATTGAAATCAATGTGATTTGTGACATTCTTGATATTTTACTGTTTTGTTTTTTGCGAATTTTTATTTTTTAGATAGGTTCCTACCTATCTTGCCCCATTTATTCTCTTTTTTGGCTTTTTTGTAATCACTCTAATTCTTCCAGCGGTTCTAGGTACCTATGCCTTTTTTTGATTTATGCTTTTCATTACCTCTTTTTCCAAAGTAGACATGGACATGGGAAAAAATTTCCCCCTACTGCTGAAATGGTTATAACCATGTATATATCGTCCCCTTAGAGCAGAACTATTCCATGTCACAAATTTTAAATTTTACAGGAGAGGTTTTTTTTGTTTTCCAGTCAATCTAATAAATATTTTGTGTCCTTATATTGTGATGAATTACTTTGATTTCTCTTCTTTTTCATCAATTCAGTTCATATTTGCCAAAGATGTGTATAAAAAGAAAAATTCAATGTGAATTATAAAACTCTGACATTAGAAATTTTCGTGAGAAAATGCAAATCAGAACTATTCTATATCCACAATAAATGATACTATGTACTGACAAAAGTGAATCAGAAGTATTCTATGTCCATAAAAAGTCAATAGCGAATGGCACTTAACAAGACAGAACTAGTCTATGTCCAAGATTTTATTCGCGCCGACCAACGAAAAGCACCTTGTGGCAGTTGAACTAGTTCTGCGTCAAGATGAAATCTATGTAAGGACATAGTCTTTTTCAACAACCGGCATTTTTCGGATCTTCCCGTCGGCTTGGACATGAAATATTTCTGCACTAGAAAGAGCAGCCCTTGATATACACTTAAAATAGAAAAACCGAAAATTGAGAATTTTGGACATGGGATAGTTCTGCCCCAAGGGGACGATATACTTTTTAAAGGAGCCGTCCCTTCGCCGGCACCACCTCAGTCTCTTGGGCTTATTTGTGGATTCTCCTAACATTCTGACTACAGCCTATTCAGCCAATCCGTTCCCTGTATTAGCTCATACAGGTTCTTTACTGGTTGGTTGTATAAGTCTTCTGGAGTCATTTGGGGTCTTCCATTTAGTTTTTGCCTCCTGTGGTCCAGCGTCTCGCAGTTGCATAATATGTGCAGAGCTGTTTCAGTGTCCTTTTTGCATCTCCTGCATGTGAGGTTTCCGTTATACAGCCCTATTTTGTTCAGGTGCTTCTTTGTGGAAAAGTCTCCCGTAAGAAGCCGCGTTATGGTGCGTTGAGAGCAGTTCTCTTGCTACTTTTTCTGATGGTTCTTTCATAAATGTCTTCCCATGTGTTTCTGGGCGTATTCTTCCAGAGTTTTAAGGATTGTTCTTTACCCACCCTTTTATCCATGACCTAGTGGAGCATCTGGGGATGCCCACAGATGGTTCGGGTCCGTTCATCAGTGTTGATGATCCTGCTCTTGCAAGTTCGTCAGCTTTTTCATTGCCAGCGATTCCTTTGTGACCTGGGACCCACTCCAGTGTTACACTGTTCCGAGTCGCCAGTCTTCTAAGTTCTTCGCCGCATTCCCATACCAGCCGAGATGTTACCTGTATATTAATTTGGTAGCACCTATTTTAAACATTGATAGATGATTGAAAATTGAAGCTTTTATTAAAACAAAAAATTAATCTCACAAAAGTAAATTTAACCTCTTCAGCTAAATTATTCACAATTGTTGAGGAATCTATTTCTATTGCCACATCCCGATTAATACTCATATTGCGGCAGTATGCTAATAAAAAATTATTGTACCTTTATTAATTGTATTTTCTATGGGGAGGGTTTGAACCCCCCAAACCCTCCCCCTTATATACGTCCCTGTGTATAGTCATAGAAGCTAAATAATAATTTTAAATTATAAAAGTATTATAGAAATTATATCTCTTTCTTCAACTCATGAATATTATATCTTAATGTGAATTTCTCTATAAATAGGTAGTGGGATTTTTGGCCTTTGGTTTTTTTTGATGATTTGTATATTTTGCGGAAGTGCCAGTGTCGGAGAAATGCTTAATTTGAAACAGTTGGGGTATATTTCCATGGAATTAAATTCAATATCACCATGTATTTTGAATTGTTGGCGAATGGTTCTAAATTTGAGCGGTATGTGCTACATAATTATGGTGTTATTAATATTTATTATGACATACTGATTATTATCTCTACCCTATATATTCAATTATCATGCTTATATTTACTAAATTAGAATTTATAAGAATAATACATTTAGTGCTTGTATAGAAAGGTTTTGGGATTAACAAAATTTCGGTACCTTCTAAGTATAATAGAAAAATAAAATAATTCATTTAAAATAAAAGCACTTCATTTTAAGATAATCCATCCAGTATTTATCGTATTTGAGAATACCAAACAAAACGTTCTTCGGTTGTCGCAAACCAGAAAAACAAAGCTTGGGAAATAGAATACTTTCCAGTAGCAAAATTTTTTCCAGACAATTGAATATAATATTCTTGGAGTTAGGCCCCCTATCTGTTTCAAGTCTGGAGTATTTCTGAGTAGCAACAGTGTTGCCAGACGTGAGGTAAGAAATTATCGAGCAGCGTTGACAAAATTATCGGATTTTTCAGAAAATTATGTTACACACTAAATAATTTAAAACAGGGGCCCTAATAAGAAAATATTACGCACGAATTTTTTAAAATTCATTTTATTAATAATAAAATGTTTCTGGTAAAATATACAAACTTAAAAACATAAATTATGTGATAAAATATATAAAAAAAGAAACAAAAACATACATTCTACTCATTTACTGTTCTAAACATTAACCCAACGTAACATCTCGAAAAAAATCACAGTCAAAAAAATCATAAAGATAAAAAAACCTATTCAAAGCAAACTTCGACATCGTCTTCATCGTCCTTTTGATAAATATTATTTGAAGACATTGCGTTGTGATGATACCTATTTGTGTCCCATGTTATTTCACTTAAAAAATATAGATTAGCGTTTTATTTAAAAAATTAATATTAGTTCATGCCTCAGTAAAATTATGTTACAATTATCGATTATGGTACAAGTGAAATTTCAACTTTTGGGATAAAATTATGTTACAATTCAATAATTATGTTACATCTGGCAGCACTGAGTAGCAACAATACCCGTTTTCATGAAAGTTATTAAGTTATACCAGAATTTATACCTAGTTCAAAACTAGTTGGTTTTACGATGCTTTTTTACATCGGTATAGCAATTCTTTGAGTAAGAATTGCTATACCAGAATAACTATACCTACCTAGTATAAATCTCTATTGTAAAACCGGCCCTTAGAATTAAAAATCGACCAATTCTCTAAACTAAGCTTGAAGCGTTTTATGAACGTTTCTATTTGAATTTATTGGAAATATGTCTTATTTAAAAATTGAATTTTTTTTAAATTATTCTAAAAATAAACAAAATAACAATTTCTGTTACTACGGATCGGTTTAATCGAATGTTTATTTAGCCGAATTATCAAATATCAACTTGATTGTATTTAAAAAAATATAAAAATGTCTAAGCTATGCAATGGTTAACCCGAGGGTTATCATTCGTACCTGAATTATCACTCTAATTGTTGCTGTCGTAATAAATTTTAATTACTAATTTTGTTACATAAAATGATAACATAATCTCCGCCTTTTTGATATTCAAATACCATAATAAAATTCATTTGAGAATTTCGATTTAGAAAAATTATTGAGATGATATTGAAGGACAAATCTTTTTATTGAAACTCGCTCTTTCGCATTTTTCTTATTTTTATCAATTTTATATCCGTCGTTACTTTTATTCGAAATGTCCGTATCGAATAATTCAATAAATAATTGACTTGTGAAGTTTATCCGAAATCAAATACAAAGCAAAAGCTAAAACACGTGTTTTCGTCTCCGTTGAAAAATTGGGCAAGAAAGGCTTCTAACTTCTGCATCTGATTTTGTATACATTTTTGAAGGATTTTCATTTTTACTCTGCGGTATGCAAATTTTATGAGAAGTGTCAAATAAAAGTGAGGCGTTACGTTTCTTTGTGCATCTTTTCATGCCTTCGAAGCCTAGCGGTAGGTATATAGGTTTGCCTGCGAAAATTATGAATTGTGGGCGAAGGTTTCGGATCCTGGACACTGTTATATGGTAAAAATTTTTTTTATGTACATTGCACGAATAAGAAGCAATGGTTTCTGGGGGGTAGGGGAAGACCCGAAATGATTTATGGCTGCTTTTCGGCTTTTAAATCCTCAAAGGGACCTCGCATACTGTAATGTTGACGTGAAACACTGCAAATTATTTTACTCTCAACTATACCGGACCTCACAAGGGTAGCAGATCTGTTGCAGTAAATCTAACAATTAATACCTAGATAACAATTTTTAATTCCTAACTTTAGATATAGTGTAACTATTGTTAATGTGATGACCCATATTTTTAATCCCTTTGAAGGAAAAGCCGCCAAATGGCGTGCATACAATTCTTTTATAAATTCGAATATTAAGAAATAATGCTTTTCAAATGTAATTTAAATTAATATAGTGGATTCAAATTAACCTGCATAAAATATGTAATACAATTCAAGGTCATCACATTGACATTAGATACACTATACCTATAGCTCGTTCACGAGGGTAATTTTATATGCATTACTATCATTATTTTTAGCCACTCTATCATCCTCCCAAGTTTTTGGTACCAACTCCTGGGTCCCCCTGTATATCCTGTGTTCTAGTTTTAGGTTCCTTTTTGTTTATATAAGTTCGGCTTTTTCTTACATTTTATATTAAGCATTCCTTTTTTTTTCTCTTTTTAACTACATACTAATTCTAAGTTTCTATAAAAAAGTTTTTCTTGTATTTTAGATTTTGGACAAGTCAATTTTTTTTGTACTTCCAAATCCTTGCTGTAAAACTTCTGTTTTTATAAGCAATAAAGATTATTATTATTATTAATCAGCAATACCTTTACTCTTGTCATGCCCTTTAACCCACCTCATGATAATATTGTTGTCTGCCGCGGCGTTAGCTAAATCTTGGTGGCACTCTAGTACTAACCTCGATATAACACGTTGTCTGCTTAAGGCTAATAGGGCTTGTCTACTATCATTGCAGATTTCGGTTGTTATAGCAATGCACTATGAAAAGCAAAAATGATTGAATAATAGTCTTGATGCCTTCTGCTGTTTCTTCTACTATGGACGCTGATTTAAAAAATTTCTTTTAATCTCATTTTAATTTCAATGACATTGAAAATACCTGGATTGGGAGTTTATCAACTTTTCTTGATAACAACTAGAAAAGCTATGGAATAATATGTTGTTGTTGTTGGATTTGACACGTAAACTTGGATATTTAGCACATTAAATCATGGGAAAAATTTTTTATTCGACGTTTGGCGCTAAAAGAACACTAAAAACTTCGATATATTGATGGTACATATTTAGAGCCAGACAATATTAGGTTAGTAGATTGTAAAGTGTAAATCCAGTTAACTTTATAATTTAAACTGGGAATCTGACAGAATTTCCGTTTCAAACTGAGAATTTTACAAAATTTCCGTTTTAAACTGGGTATTTCACAAAATTTACTGTTTTAAATGGGAAATTTACAGAATTTCTAATTTAAATTTGGAATTCTACAAAATTTCCGTTTTAAACTGAGAATTTTACAAAATTCACTGTTTAAAATGGGAAGTTTACTGAATTTCCAAAGTTTAAACTTGGAATTCTACAGAATTTGCAGTTTAAATTGAGCATTTAAGGAAATTTAATGATTGTTTCAAAGAATTTACCGCAGAAACTGAAAATTTCGCAGAATTTCCAGTCTAAAGTGGGAAGCTTACAGAATTTCTAATTTAAACTGAAGTTAATAAAATTTCCGTTAAACTGAGAATTTCACAAAATTTACTATCTAAAATGAAAAGTATACAGAATTTTCAATTCAAACTTGGAATTTTACAAAATATCCGTTTTATACTAAGAAT
>CAJUYI010002598.1:25998-56007 GCA_910591695.1 Galerucella pusilla | reverse complement strand
GTGAATGGGCAATGTTGCCAGCTTTCATTTCCGTAGCTCGTTACGGCTTGGAAATAACACCAAGATTTTAGACTTATCTTTTCTCATATAACACCGATGTACTTACTATCTTTATGATCTAAAATGTATGTATTGAAAATGTGCTTTTTAGACATAATATTGTATGTTCCACAGGTACTAACTTGGTACGTATATTTTATGACGTTAGAGTGAAAATAAATAATTATGTATACTTTTGTGATTTTTAGTTGGAAATTAACGTCAAATGTCCCGATAAGTAGGTATATAAATATTCGTTATATCACGAACATATTGCTGATAATGAAAAAAAAGGTTTTTAAAATAATCACAAGAACACAGCTCCAGTGGATTCGTCTATTCAATTTTAGCCATCATGGAATATCATGAATAAGTGTTGAAAAAGTACAATTATTTGAACTAAAATCGTGATTTTTGGAGTAATTACTGGAAGATCCAGCGAAATTTTTGTTCTAATTTGCTTTATTTAAGGTAAGCTTTCAAACAAATCTAAAATTAACATAAAATTCCGAGTGTCGCGAAGTTTACCAGAACCTAATTTTGTTTACCCAGTAGATTGTCTTAACCATATTTGCTACTTAAAATTACCTATCAAGATAAAATTATTTGAATAAAAATGCCATTAGTTTAAAATTCGCGCTCAACCAAAAATGACTGATGACATAACGAGTACGTTCATAATATATCGAAAACTGACAGTGTAAACGCTTCTGATGGTGTGTTTGTGAATTCAATTTTTGTCTTAAATGTGGCTAGTAGTGGGAAAAGTTTTATATACACCATGTTGCTGAAGACATTTATAAACCTCGCACTCTTGGTGCTCGATCAATAAATATTAGTCTTCACCACCTTGGTGTATAATACTCAATTCCATTTATTAATTGGAATTTGGCAGATGCTATCAAAAAATGTTTCAAATGAAAAGTATAAAGTTCAATAATGGCCATGTTTTAAACATATTTTGTACTATACAGGGTATCTGCAAAACAGTGGAAGGTATCAAAGTTACATTTTTCAAATAATAACATATGAATTTGAAATGAAATTTTTTAGAATTTTTAAAGTCAAAGATCTGGCTGAGCTGAATCCTTCTCGATATATATGAGAAGTTGATCTAATTGTCGGATATTGTATCGTTTCGAACAAAACCTATACCGAGGAGTTTCCTTAAGGTTATGGCCCCAGTTATCGTGCAAGCGACGTAAAGTTTCCGACTCGAGAAATTAGTTTTCGCTACTGAAATCGATCAAAATTGCAGATAAAATTTATGTATCAGACATCAATAAATTTAATATTCCTAGCCTGTAATAAATTTTCCAGGTTGATACCTGTCATCTGGATACAGTTGAACAGATGCCGGAAAAATATTTTTAGAATTTTTCATTGCTCTATAACAATCAATGAAGTGTCAGAATCAAATATCCGAGTCACTTTTGTTTCAAACGTCAAATCAATAAGACGTTAGACGCTTGTCAGTAAATTCTGAACACTTCTCAGTAATAATATAGTTATTAACGTTCCCAGACCGATATGTTTTAAATAACGGATGAGGTTGTGTCGTTCAATAATTTTCATAATCCCGCTGGAAGATTTTATTCTAATTCCGAGGAAAGAACAAACCACGGATCTCTCAACTCTACAAAAATATCCCAACATCTTGTTGTCATTGAACAGCTTAACAATATCATAACAATATAATAAACAACGTCAGTTATTTTTAATCGTGCGTTCGCTTTAACAATGACCATGAATGAAATTGAAGAAATTGAGGAGTAAAATCAAATTTGTTTTGAAATATTTGTAGAATCATTTTTGTGTGTGTTTTGGAAGCCGTTCTGATGCCGGGAGCACTGCAGCCTATTGGATTATCGTACTCTACTCCCACATTTAGTCCACCCATCCAGTTATCCCCGTACCTTCAAGTAGACGATATAGGTCCATTAAATGTGTGCCATATACTTCAGGTGGCACATTGGCTTCTCCGAAAATTGTTTATCTCCTCGAGTCCAGTGCCTCACAGTCAGATAAGAAATGGGTTACGGTCTTGGTCTCCATGCCACAAAGTCTGCAGCTAAGGTCTCCGTTATATAACCCTATTTTAAGCAGGTGTTCTTTGACCAGGGTATGATCCGTTAGATAATTCTTAGCTTATTCCCACTGATATTCAGTAGTTCTTCGGCCCGTTTTACACATGTGTCACCTATGAAGGTTTTACTGTGTACCTGCTTTGGAGTATTCCTCCACTGAAGTCTATGATGGCTTTGTACTCATTTTTATATTTGCCCTTGGACTACCTTCTTTGTGGTCCAAGAGCTGGTTTTGGTCCAACATATGCTGTTGCTGAACCTCTTCTCGCGAGTTCATCAGCTAGTTCATTTCCAGAAATACCGTTATGTTTCGGTACCCACACCAATCTTACTTTAATGTCGTCTGCTAGTTCATTCAGTTCTTTTTGGCATTCTTGTACCAGTCTGGATGTTACCTTGCGGCTGTATAAGACTTGACATGAATAATTTTTTTCTCCTCCTATGCTATAAGTTAAATGCCAATTCTCAATTTCGTAATGATACTCATTATAACACTGGTTTTCATTATATAACTGGAAAATCAACCAATAGAAATCTAGATTTTCAAATACTCAAGTAGTCAGACCCAATATTTTCTGTAGAATGTTTGACAGTATCTAAGAGATTTGTGTGTTTTATGACAGTTTACATTTTTTGCGTTAGTTTTTAAGAGAAATGTCCAGCACTAGACCAAAAATACTCAATGACCAAGGTAAATACAGTGAGGAAAGGCGTTGCATAAGGTTGTCTTCGATCTGTACATGACGGGTACGAGTTCCGGTTAGTGTGAAGTAAGTAAATTATTAACTGAGAACTCTATACCTAAGACTTTTGGGTCATTCCTATTATAAATACTTCATTTATTTTCTTTCTCATCAGGTATAGAGCGGCTCTGCTCAGTAAATTCGAAAAGTTCCAGGTTTTATTGCATCTCAAGCCTCAAGCCTAAGTCAAATATGTTTCTTATATTTTGAAAATAACTATTCGCCATTATACAATATCGTTTCAAAATTAAATTCTATTGATAATCCTGTACCTATGTATCTAACTTCCATGAAAACACTGGGACATTATTATTATAGATGACAATAATTTTTCTCACTTCAATTAGAATCTTTTATCAACGGATTTGTTATTAATATAACCTTTTATTTATTTTGACGTAAAAAGCTCTCTGTCGAAACAATTGTGATATCAAAACGGAGTAGGCCATTATCTTGGAGAACTTGAAGCACCACATTGGTAGTTCATCGTTACAATATGCCAAACCGACCATAAATACGTCATAAGTACGTAATAAGAGACGATAAGGAAGACTATAGAAGAGAGTATAAACTTGAACGAGCAAAGTAGCATTGTCGCTTAGAGATGGGAACATGTAGTTTTGTATGGAACGTTAAAGTAGCTGAAATATGAACAAGGTAGGATAGTGCTACTTTTCCTACCGAGGATGCGGTAATCAGTCAAGGTAGTAGAAGGCACTTTACCCCCATGTTATACATATGATTTTTCCGCCTCCTTCATTTTTTAGTAAATTATTCAAACAAAATTTTTTGAAAAACTAAAACTAAAAAGTATGTACAGTATAATGGGCAGTTTTGAGCAGTGGAAATTTGAATACCACTAGAAGTGAGAGCTGGAGCCGTGATATTTTCACTAACAACACTATTATACAGTTGGTACTCGTACTTGGCTGACTAAAATCAATATTCATTAACTTCAGTGACTTTCATAATTTGATTCGAAATTTTCAGCTTTTTATGCTGCACATGTCCTTCAGCAATATTCGTAGACTTCCAGCCTCCGTGTTGCTTTGAAACAAGAATGTCTCATCCAGAATTTGCAAGTAAATTTGCCGAGGTTCTATTGAAACTATAACCGGTATTATTTATAGCATAGGTACTTTTCCTCCCTAGTGAGAAGGAGAAAATTGGCGGGAGAGAACATTTCATTCAGTTGCTATTTTTACACAAAGCAAGAGGTATCCTGAAAGGCACTAGATTCCATAGAGAACAATTTTGAGCAAGTGTAGCCTATTGAGATATTTTATTAGATTTTTATGTAGGTAGTTGGATTTATTGGTTCGGAAAAAGTGCTTTTTATAGATAAATTCTATATATACTGTAACATTAAAGATTTCAGGAAGCCACAAAAAATAAAAACAGGATAATGGATTTTCAAATCCCTGCAATGAACCGTCAAAATAAGAAGAAACCGTAATAAATATTGTAATCGCCAAGTCCGCCATGACGCTTGGGATTCCCTTCACCCGATAACGGGTCATAAATATCCCATTAGCCACTGAGAGTGTTACACATAAGAGACGCAACGTTGCCGGTAGTTCAAACCTTTCCATCATTAGATTCTCGTTTGCCGCAGAAAGGACCGCAAAAATTTACTGGGGAAAATTATCTGTCAGAGTTGGGAATAGAGGTGGCATCAACCTTACAACAAGAATGAAAAGATAAAAAGATAATATGTATGAACGAAACTCGACTGCAAGCATTTTCTTATTTATGTTGAATCCTAGTGACTCTCAAGTCTTTCAACGCAATATTCATAATTCTTTTCTAATCAATACTCTCTGTAGTAAATTGTAGTGTTTCTTCCCAATGTCGCCGCTACTTCAAGGACATTTGACGACATTTGTTGACTCTCCTATTTTGAAATGGCCGTCTAGCGCATCGAGGCCAGAAAATATCAGCACATATCACTCTCCTTGTGTCTTGTGTCAAAGTGCGAGTGTATTCGGAATATTCATGCTCCCCTTCACAAACCTTTCCAGGATGTGTGACCATTTCCAAAATGTATATTAACAAATAATTATTAGATAAATATGGATAAAGATACTGCGGAATGATGATGATCATGTGATACATTCAGAAAACTTTGTCAAGCTGGCTTGGTGTAATAGATTTGTTCGAGGAGCATTGTACTGTACTGTACTGTAAGAATTTGAAGGATGGGCGACCCAACAGCACTTAGGCCACAATTGGCTCATCGTGCATCCTTCTGAGGTTCAGACTTCCTTCTAGCTCGTCATCCATCCTACTTGTTTGAAGTAGGCGATAACGTCGCCGGAAGTAAGCTCTCTCATGCTGGCTCCTGTACTCACCGAATACAGAAAACCTAAATTAGGAGAGTGTCGGACATTCACAAATAATGTGTGTTCGACAGTCTCATCTTCCTGTTCACATCCTATACAATGTGAAGTGTCAGACAAACCCACTATGTAGAGGTGTTTTCGTATGTGGCAGTGACCGGTCAGAATACCCGTGGCTGTCCGAAGGTTCTCTCTGTTCATAGTCACGTATTTTTTGGCTACTTTGCTGTCTGGATACTGCAGCAGTTCCTTGGCAAGCCTGCAACCTTCTGCATCGTCCCATCTACCCTTAAACTTTTCAAGGAAGTGTTCCTTTATTAGGTCAATCATAGCTGACGCCGACAGACCAATGAAAGTACCAGGTCCCAAGAGTTTTTGGGAGGCTGCTTTCCTGGCTAGTGAGTCGGCAATGTGGTTACCTTTCGATTTACTGTGGCAAACAGGTGGAAACTGGGGGAAGGATCCATTTTTGGTCCAAATAGAGAATTTTTTTTACACTAGATACAATAGAACTATTCTTACCCGTGAGTAAAATAGCTGTAGTGAAAGCTTTGAAACAATAAATATAACAAGAAATAAAGTTGGCATAGGAATATAAATGACTAGCCATGAAAACGCGTTTAAACTATGCCGCTGTTTGCCAATCGGCAATGCCAATTGATATGGGCGCGACCGTTGGTACGTTCCAATAATCCGACAACGTGCCAATGAAAATCGCTGAATTGTAGGTCTTTTCCAAAGAAAGCCAATGCGAACGGAGAGTGGGGACGTGTCAACCTTTCGCTTTTCGCGGCACTCAATAATCAATATTGAGTTATATTAAGATAATAGTACGGAACCCTACGTGCGCGAGTCCGACTTGCTTGCTCTTGCCGGTTTATTTATGAATTATAATAATACTTTCCATATAAAATAAACTGTATTGGAAACATCACAAGTTCATATCGACACACAGCATTGATATTATACAAAATTGATGAGGTTTTGTGGAAATAAACGACGGAGGAGTTTAACTGGAATAATTTTACAACTCACACTAACTGGTAGTTTCAAGTTCTAACAGCACCATTCCGAATGAGATTATAGATCGTTTACTTTGGAATATTCCAAGAGCGTATCGCTGCTTCCATTGTGAGGAAGGTAACCGGGTTATTCAAAGAAAAAATAAAAATACTGTATCGTCTCGTTATCTCTTTTCACATGTATGGAAAATGCGAATATATACTTTTTATAAACTTCCTAGGCATGTTAGGAAATACCGTGAAACGAGAAAGTAGAATGCAGCTTTTGTTATGACTGAGCTAATTCAGGCGAACTGATAAAATGCTTGCAAAATGAAAATGCATTTTGACTTATTTCCGTTCACTTGATTTTCGTAGGTAATATTATAAGGGCATCTAATTTTTCCGATGAAAATAAAAAATATAGAGGAGACGGATTTTTGGTCATGTGATCACAGATTAATCTGAGCAAATTGCTATTATCGGCCCGACCAATCATACATACAGTGCTATTCAAAAGTCCCCCCCTCTCGTATCTTTTGAACGGCTACACTTACATTAGTGAAATTTGGAGGGTGGAAATAAAGTGTTGTAAACTTCTCTACGAATGGTAACAGGTTACGTAATAGTAATAGATGACGTCACATTGCCACTGTGGCCAATAATTTTAAATAGGATCTTATCACAGATTATAAAGAGAACAGATACGAAAGCTTGACAGAGAACAGTAAAAAGAGAGAGAGAGATGGGTGGACATACCCATTTAAAGGTCCATCGTCGTATGTCGACTCAGTTCGGAATGCTTCGCGAAATTCATCAACAGGGTTGTCAATTTGCATAATATTTCCTCCAATTTACGATCATAGGTTAAATAATTTTTATGATCATTATTTTTAAGTGTGATAGTTATACAGATACAAATATTCGATAATTACTTGTTTTAAATCAATTTTTTCAACATTAAAAGAAATATAAGAAGAGAGTATTTAATTTAATATCCCGGCCTATCATTAAAGAAATTTTTGTTTTTGATATTAACTTTGGTGCTACAAATTATTAGCATAGCAATTATTGCATAGGTGTATATTGTATTCCCTTTGATAATAAATAAATTAAGAATTATTTGTACTTTAAAATTTGGTTGATTTTTGTAATTATTTGTGTTATCTTAAAATATATTTATTAATTAACTCCCAAGAGTAACGTAACGTACATATAGGTATTTAATAAATACATAAATATATATTCGATTATGATTATTGTTTAAATTCATTGCGCAGTTTTGAAGATTTAGTGGAAACTTCCAAAAAAACTAGATCGGGCACTAGAAATTGTTATTGTCCCCGAGTCAACACTGCAATTTGGTAAAATATTCAGAAAATATTTTAAAGTGGCAACATCGCGGCCATACCGAGTTAAAGGTCCAAGGTCATTGAATACGGAATTGAACATCCTTTGATGTTTTACCGGGATTCCTATCTGTTCTCTTTATAATCTGTGACCTTATGGCAAGTGATATCTCGTTTGAAAGGCATTGACATTGGCTATATAGCCATATCAGTTTTGTTTGGGTTTAAACTAATTTTGACGGATAAATTAAATAAATACCAAAATTATTGAAATTATTTTTTTAAATTTTATTAATCAAATATCAACAATGGATTCTTATATTCCTGACAGTAATACATCCTATTAGTAAACTCTTGTCGTACTCGTTCGAATGTGTCAGCTGAAATTGCATTGCATGTCAAAATATTCCAAGCAAACAGATTTACATCGGACTGATCTGAGCGGAATTACAGAACAGTTCAGATTTACCTCCCCTACCTCTAGATGTAATAAACGAACGATTCAGTCTAAAAAGTTTAATCGGACGCAAATAACGAACGCAGCTAATGAAGTGATATTTTAACAAAAAACATGAGTGCTGGTGGCGTTCCGACGAAGCATCTTATGACAGGTGTTGTCATACATTTTTTACATCTGGAAACCATTTGTAATCCAAAATTGCGGCCCTACGGCTCGTGCCACAAACTTCTGCGCTCGTGGGAAAAGTAATTTGCGTACAAGTTGTACACAATATTTTTCCTACAACCACATTTATTATTGAAAGAAACACAGTAATTTATACAGTTATTTTATTTAAACTTTGAACAGAAGGAGCTTACAATATGAGAATAAATAGAAAAATCAGTTGAATGTATGATTAATTGTGAAATTTGAACAATTTTGTATTGAAACCTCAGTTAACAAATTTTCGGTTGCAGTTTGAGCCTTTTCGATAATATCTGGAGTAGTATTTTCTATGTCCGAATTGGACAACTCGGAAGTTAAATTATTTTGATCTTGGTTCATAATTCGTGAAATAATACTTAATAGGTTAATGTTTTTATGATTAATAAATTAACATGAATGATGAAATGAATAATTAACTTACTTTTGGTTTAAATTTAAAAATAAATTTACTATTAGGTTGAATTGTCAAAAAAATGTCATTGTTGACAGGTCATAGGTAGTTTTGTTTGACATTTCGCATTAAATTTCGAACGGTTGTCAAAAGAATTGAGAAAAGGTCTGCTTTGCGCTTAAAAATTTGTGTAGAAAAGCGTGTTTTGCATAGTGGTTGTAGGAAAATTCTTTGTCACTAGGTAATTGGACTCCAGAAGAACCGCCATACTGGTACAAATAACCAAATATTTAGTGTCGCCATCTTCCGGTCTATTTCGTTTGACAGCTCGTGATTTGCATGACAAGATAGTGAGGTTAGCAAAGAGAATGGGAAATTGTTGTTGATAACAAATCCGTTTTTGTCTTAGAACATAAAACAGACAGGAAGGAGCATTTACCAAATAAGTTTGCGTCCAAATAGGAGGTTGCAAATGGCGAATAGTCGTTTCCGTTTTGACAGTGGCGTACTGTTTGTATAGGGTATGGGATATGTGAAATTTTAAAATTGTAGTTTATTGAAATGTATTAAATATAAAACTATAAGCTGTCCTATGTCCTATACAAACAATATTGTCTAGAGGAGCAATGAAAATACGAATATAGAATAATACTTCTGATAATACTTTCGTTTAAACTTATTTTCACCAAAAAAACTACATAAACAAGGCATGTTCTTTTATTCACCGGTAGATCCACCAATCGACCAACTGCGTTTTTATATTAATTGGTGGATTGTGGATTGAAGAAATGACGCGAAAATTTATTACTGTTGCATCAACCAAAATTGCAAACAACTTCACCGTTGTATCGAGGAGGTGGATAACTTTGGTGGTTCACAAAATGGCAGCTTAACCTCAAAAAACTAACGATTTTTTGAAGCAGTCAAAGAAATGGACGAATTAATAGAAATAAATTTGAAATTTGGTAACAAGTTATTGACGGCGCTATTAACAGCGTCAAAAATTGAAAAAATTCCAAGTGGAACTATCAGATGAACTGCTAATGACAACAATCAATTTAGAAATAGATTGTCAGTGGTCAGATGATTTAAATAACAACTGCGTTTTTTTATGTGCCACTAATGACTTCAACATGTCGTTGCAGCGGAGACTGACGTCATTTAACCAATGGTGAATAAATGATGTAAAAAAAACGTGCCTACAATCTATGTCAGTCATTGTCAACTTCACAAATGAGTCATAATTAGGGTGTTGCAAATGGCGACTTCCGTCGCATTTTTTTATACAGCTAATGAGTGACAAGACTCCTTCCTGTCTGTTTTATGTTCTAAGGTTTTTGTCCTAGTCTTCAAAAAGTATCGAATATGTTCATCGTCTGGAGGTGAAATAAAGATTTTTATTTCAAAATTCCACTTTTAACACATTTCATTGGAATAAGTTGGTTCAAATGGCGAAATTCCAAAGTGAATAATCTAGTTTCTACGTACAATTTCTCAAAGTATATAATAATCTACATCCCATAAATAAATTGTTAAATCATTATTTTTTTCAAATTGTAGTGAATCTTATATTATCATTATACACTTGTATTGTGGTTATATCGTAGTATTCTCTACAGTGAAACACCGAGCAAAACCAGCTCATCCCGAACATACGTCCATTATTATGTAAAACAAAAGCTCCACTTTTTCATACGCTTCAGAGTCTAAATTTAAAAAAAACGCTCATCAAACCGGAGCTTTTTAGTATGACGTAATTGCCAGAAAATAAAGAACAAAAGGAAAGCAAAGACCAAAACGAAGGTACTTTACATGTTTGTGGAACGATGTGACGAAACCATTTCAAAGGCGCATACAAGAAAGAAATTACGTTCAACAGTGTCGTACCAATTTCGGTTGAAATAATATTTGATATTTAAAAAAAGGAATCTCTTGATGTTGCAACTATTAAAATGTATATTTTAGTTATTTAAAAAGCCTGTCTTTACATAAGTAAAAATAGTCCATTTGTTGATCCTCTCAAACCAACAAAATTTGAAGTTGAAGCTGTAATTGGAAGATACGATCTTAAGTGGTTCACACTGTATATAAAAAGGAAATTATGGAATCACAAGGGCTGCGTTTCACGTTTATGTTGGGCACACTGATGTGAATGTCTTCACTAGAGCGGCCATGTGTGTGAATAATGTAAATAGCGCCCGTGTGTGTAAATCTCCAGTTTCACTGGAGTTTTACTGAAAAAGAAAACTTTTCTACTTTAAATACATGAAAAAATAAAGTATGATACAAAAACAAGGTAACTTTCTTACTGTAAGAGCTTTTTAATATTCTTTTTACTGAGTGACGGCTGGGTCGGTGTCGATCCTGAATATATCTTGAAGGAAATAAAACACATGTTCTAGTAACAGCTGCTCTGTCAATCAGAAATTTCATTACACATTTAAACATTCGTCAAGAAAAGTGTATTGGGGCAGATTGATTTCATTTTGAACAACTTTTACAATGTTTTTCAGATGGTTTTGCGCTTTGTTTCCCATTGTTTGATTATTGTTATGTATTTTATTTCTTCCTTTATGGATTACTGCGAGTCCAGTAAAAGCACTTTTGGGACGTATTACGTACACTATTTTTTTAAAACGGGCATTGTTTTACCATAAACTTCATATGCATCATTTTGAATATCCATTTTATAATAAATGTCACGTTTTCAACTAAACGTCAAAATATGTCAAGTTAATTTATAGTTTTTTCCGCAGCCGTCCCGAAAATAGTATGATTTATTAAATCGAAAATGAAACTTCACACAAATCGTACCGAAAGTAGCTATTTTTGGAATGTTTTGTTTTACTTTCGGGACGATTTTTTTACTTTCGGAATAATTTTCAATATCTATGTAGGCGGCCTTAGCAATGACATTTACGGAATTTTTATCATGACATCGCTTTTCAAAATAAATTTTTTGAGAGCTCTGTATTTTCAATTTTCCGTTCCAGAAATGGAAATCGACAATCAAAGTGACGAGGAAATGATTATTCCACATGAAATCAGTGAAGCCGCTTACTGTTATGATTGTACAATTAATGTACATAAGTAATATTTATAGTATCTATCCCTATTATTCTTTGATATTTTATCTACAAACGGCTGCAGAAAAAATATTGTACGTAACGTTACCCGAAAGTGATTTTACGGGACTCGCAGGCTTCCAGGACTCGCCTACGACTCGCCCTGGAAACTGCCTACTCATCCCGTAAAATATCACTTTCGGGACTTGTTACGTGAATAACTATTAAATAATACAAAACTCGGTTACTATAGAAACCAATTGACCGCTATCTTAGACTAACTATTTTATTATTTCTTTCATTAAAGATAGGCCGGAAGGTAAATAAAAATGAGTCCGGTAAAAGCTTTTATCTACAACTGTCATGTAACGGGTACGATTTGACATTATTTTAAGTGTCATAATGACGTATATTACCGCACTAGTGCGATAATAAGAATCTAGACAATTATTAATACCAGAATTAAATATTTAAAATAACACTGGAAGCTGCATTTTCAATTTCCGAAAGGAGATTGTCTTCGCTTGAACTCATTTTTATAGATTTTGTTCATTCAACTTTGACAATTTGATGGGATAACTAATTTTTTTTATTTCCACAGATTTGTTTGTCTTTGTTGCTACGGTCACAGAATATGATACACAGTACCTTATGTTTGCAGTCAATATTATTAAAAATACGTTTGGATTGAATTTTTTTTCAATTTTATGATATAGGTACGGTTAATAATACTAATAAACAGTTGTAGATTAAATTTTGTACATAATACGTGTGATAGGAATTATTAACGCACTCATGTGATTACACGACTCGGCCTACGACCTCGTCCTGCAAACTTGACATGCGTGCGTTAATAATGTCCATATCCAACTAATTACGTAAATAACTATTTTCTATTAGCGTGCGGAAAAGTCCACATTTCCGCACTCATTTTAGTGAGGAAAGAGAAAATTTGTCAAGTTTTTAAGAAATATACTGACATTAGAATATTTAATAGTATATTAAAGTATAAGTGGATATTAAGGTCTTTAAAACACGCGCGATTTTTGGAGCACGGCGGCGAAGCCGGAGTGCTCGAAATAGAGCAAGTGTTTTAAAGACCAGTTATCCACGAATACTTCACGATATTTTTTTTTATTGGTGCACTTTGAAATTATAAATACCGATCTATAACTACTACAACAACAAGAAATGGAAATCATAGATGGAAACGTCAACTAAATGTCAAATGGTTGAGAAAAACATAAACTAATTTGTATTTTGATGGAAGTTCAACCTTATTGAGTTCTGTGAATGTCAATAGTATTAATTTAAATACCATTTCCTAAGATTTGAAAAATGGAAATATTAATATTTCAAACAATACCAACGGCACTTTCCATTTTAATTTATAAATTTGACATTGTTAAATATCGTTCGAATAAAAGTTTTGACGTTACAAACTACTCCTGTCAGATCAATAATAAAAAAATTGACATTTAGACATGATTTAGACCATAGATTAAGACTTCGTTTCTCGAGTTGTTGATGTTGCCACGGTAACTTTAAAACACGCGCGTGCTAAAAAGTTCGATTTAAACACGCTGAGGCGTGCTTTAAATAGGTAAAATGGTTCACCAATAAAAAAAAATATATATTTGAATTATTGTAATTTACCAAATGACTGAAAAATTAATAAATTTGATATAATTCTGCTATAATTTTTGATAAAAAAAAAACTTATTTTTCAATCACTTTTTTAATGGACCTGATAAAAGCCTCATCAAATGAATGTCAAATAATAATAATTAATATGTTGATATGTATTTAATTGGAAATGTTTTTTTTTTTATTTCATTTTACCGCATCAACCTCTAGGGTTATGAGCGGGGACAAAGTGTGACTACATGAAAAAACATACAATAGTTCTTATATTTTAAAATAGAGATTGGAGTCTTTCAGAAATTTGAGTACTTTTTCACAGTTTTCACTTAACGCGCGTTTGATATTAGGTGGGATGTTGTTAACTGTTCTTCTAACACTAAAACTTGCACAATGTTTGGAAATGTTTCTTTAGGTTAACTTTTGAGTTTTTTCCGCATGCCTGTAGAAAAAATAGTGTACCTAACACGTGCGTAAAGTGATTTTCCGCACGCGATTGATGGCCGAACTCCGTAAAATCGTCGTTCGGCCATCTGCAATAGCGTGCGGAAAAGTATCACTTTCCGCACTAGTTAGGTAAACTACTATTACCGGGCTATCACAATAATTTTCTGGCTCGGTCCGACAAATTGAGATTTTTCGACCTAAAAATCAATTCCTGGCCGATTTAAAAAAAAAAAAATTTCTGTTGTATGTCTATTACGGGTGGAAAAAGTGACATACAGGGTAAATTATTGAGATGAACGAGATTCGCCGGATTTTTCAAAACGGCCCATCAGTGAATCAATTAAAACTATCTTATTAAATATACAAGGGCACAGTGTGTGACTTTTTTGTTTATTTTGAAGATTTCCTTACAATAACTCAACCTTATCATACAGTAAGATATTTCATTATTGCCAATCTTTAATTGGATATGTGAGGTGAGTGTAACAAAAAATTCAAATACCCAGGTCTAGTTTTCTATTTATGCTCTCCAAAGATAGGTATATCACAATTACACCAAAAAATTGGGACAAATCTACTCAATCATTGGTAAATATACATAATTCACCCTGTGGGTATATTAGTAATGAAATCAAAGAGACATTTTTTAATGGTCATTCTTTGATAATCCACTAACACCAACGTACCTCTACTTATGGTATGTATGTATATATTTTGGTTTCTGAGAAGAGTCTCAGAAACTAGTAGCTCCTTTAGTCTTATTTGCCGGAGGAATTTTAGGATGTCTGCAGGCTTCAACTTAGGTAAATGTTCCTCTTCTATCCAGTAATCTTCCAGGTGCTCTATGATTCTGAAATGCTGTGCAGTTGGAAAGTCACAAAATCTGCATTCTTCTTCCTCCACTATTTTGAGCTTTTTCAGGTGTCCATTCAGGCGACAATGTCCCGTTAGGATACCTGTTGAAGCTCCTACCGCAGTTTTACTTTGATTTATGCATTCATTTGATATCAACAGGTTGTAATCACCCAAAAAAGTCTTTGATTGTATAAGCCCTACTAGACCTTTCCAATGGTCAGATCTTCTCTTTTTCTCGGCTCTACCTATTTCTTCCAATATTACAATGGGTCTGATTCTGCAAAAGGGTTCAGGCCCCCAGAAAGGTATTTCAGTCCCCCTCTTTGCTAGTTCATCTGCTATTTCATTTCCTCCTATTCCAGTGTGTCCTGGAATCCATAATTAGGTGACTATATTGTTCTCGCCTAGTTCATCGAGTTTGTTTAGGCATTCTCACACCATTTTGGAACTGATTACACAAGAGCTCAGTGCTTTAATGGATGCTTGACTATCTGACATTGTGATTGTCTTCCTTCTTGTTGCTTAATTCCGTAACGAACTTCTTTGGAAAGTTATACTTTTTCATCATACCGTCTAGTGGCATGTCCCAGTTTGTCTGATTTCTAAGAAGTGATTTTTTTAATGATTCCCTCTCCACTTAGTCTGTATCTTGTTCTTTCTGCAACACTCCACCACCATATGTAGAGGGGTGAGGTTGAGAATCACTTCCATGGCTGCCGTTGGGCATGTTTTCATTGCTCCTGTAATGCATATACAGTACTTATGGTAGAAGTATGTACAGTTCCTCCTGACTCACCTTGTATATAGATAGTGTAAGTGTGTTGTGGAACACCCTATATAAAGTTCATTGAAATTATTTGTTGATTTTTTCTACTTAAAAAAATACCCAATATGCCGAAAAACGTGCTATTGATATTCCTAGGGATTTTCTATTTTTCTTCTCAATGAACAACTACCAGCTTTCTCCCAGGTAAAATGAAAGTTTTATAATAAATCCTGTCGAAAATTGGGGGTCGAAGTGCGGTTTTGGCAGACAACGCTACTAGATAGTAAAAGATAAATTTCCTGCCTCGCAACCGATGACGAGATGGGAAGAGAATCTAGAGAAGTCTAGAATATCGAGTCGATTGCCTAAATTAATTGCTTTTACGTCGTTAGCAGACCAAGAGTTTGATGGGCAGCCGACCGGCTCTTTGGATGTTTGATACATAAATTTTAACTCGGGAATGAATTTCTAGTCGACAAGTATTAGTTGGCTAAAAGCAAATATTTAGAGACTGCAATCAATATTCTTAAATTAATTGGCCAATACCTTTTAACGTTGAATTAATATATTTCAAAATAATCCTGTACTAAAGAAGAAAAATAATTTCCACTATATCATTTACTTATACTATACAAACATTCATACTGACATACAAACATATGAAACTAATAAAAGCGTGATAAAATGGATGTTTTAAATATTTACTACCAATACTTGAACAGACGAAAACATAAAAGCAAACATCAACAAAATAATAGCAGCAACAAAAATATATAACGCTTTGAAATCTGTTTTCCTACACAAAAGAAAAGCAAGTACTTGAAAGCATAAAACTAAATATATATATATGAAACTGTCTTTGTTCCTATAGTAAAACATTGCTTGGAGAACAAGGAGATTCGATAAGGAATAAGTTGTTCAGTTGAGAGAATTACATTGAATTGAATTGGGGAATTTTTAGTGATAACAACTGAAAAAAGGTTTTCAAATAATGACAAAAACAGTGAGGAATCGATCATCATCATGGTCATTCAATCCCGAATGATTATGGCTATTAAAATAGAGCTTTTTCATTCTATTATAATAATGTGAATAATCTCTTATCTGTACTGGCCTTTTTTGTTACATAGTTTTGTCTCTGCATTACGTTTTCCAGGCTTTTATATCTTCCTTTTCTTGATCCCACCACCTGCTTCGAGGTCTTCCTTTTGTACTCGACGTTAATGGAACCCATGTTGTTATTCTATTTCATATTTCTGTTGTTCTCATAACGTGTCCCATCCAGTTCAACTTCCTTGCCTAACCGACTATATTTTCCCAACCTGTTTACTTTTTCATTTTCATGTTTCTTTCTCAATCTCTTGTTCTGTCTCTGCATTATGTTTTCCAGGCTTTTATATCTTCCTCTTCTTGATCCCACCATCCGCTTTATGGTATTCCTTTTGTTCTCGACTTTAATGGAACCCATGTCGTTATCCTCTCCAATTTTTCTGTTGGTGATGTTCTCATAACATGTCCTATCCAGTCCAGTTTCCTTGCTTTTATATATCGGACCATATTTTCTTCAGCAGCTTCCTTTTTTATTCTTATGTTTCCTTTTAATCTTCTTCTCCATCTTTTGTTATGTTTGGTCCAAGCATCGTTGTCAATATTCTCCCTTCTTCTCATTCTTCTCCTCATTTTTGTTTATAGTTATTGTCTCGAATTCGTTAGTTTCGCCAAAAGTTCGGTTTCCTTTCAATATTCTTTCATTTATCTTCTCTTCCCTATTCTGTCCTATAGTAATCCTCAATAGTTGAGGCTTGATACAAATCCAAGCTTTTGATTTTTTAATGTTAAGTGAGTATCATTGTTTTGTTTTCCTTTCCTCTCTTGCATATACTTTGTTTTGTCTTCATTTATTCGTTGTGCCTCTGCGTTTAGCTTCTCTACTTCTTTCTTCAGACTTTTCTTAGCTCTAGCCACCATGGTGAGGTCGTCGTCATAAGCAATTAACTGGATCTTGTCCACTATAACATTTTTCTCGTTTAAGTTTGCGTTACTTGAAATGAATTCAACTACTAGGTTAAATAGTGTTGGAGAAGTTGAGTCTGCCTGTTTTACATCTTATTAATTTTAAATCTTCAAATTTCACCTTGGAATTTAACTTTCTGTTTGGTGTTTTGCAGAATCATGGTGCTTCTATAATCATGGGTCTTAATATTGAGTCAAATGCGTTTCTGAAGTCTATAAAAATGACGTGTAGAGCAACATAGTATTCCAAGGATTTGTTAGATGGTGTGTATTGCCGTTGCTGCTCATTTTCCTGGTCTAATCTCGTTTTGGTAGTCTCCTAAAAATGTTTCTGTATAACCTCTCACTTTTTGATTTATTATGTTTGCAAGTATTCTGTAAGCCTATGGTTATTGGTCCATAAGTTGCCATAATTAGGTGGGTTTTAGCTTTGTGTCTTTTTCAACATGCTGCTAATGAACGAAAATAGATTCATTTCCTCCCGAAAGTTGTCGAAAATGAATTACTTTACCTCGAAGTGAATCACAAATCAATTTCAATTCAAACGTGAAAAAGATTGAGCGGCGGTGAAGCCTTCCGATCGATTTTTTATGAAATATTCCGGCATTTAAGGGCCCTATTCAGAAATACACTTCTTAATCAAAACTTGCCGGGCGATTCCCCAAAAGTATTATGGATAGGATTGGAGTAAAGAAAAGAGATTGATTGTGCGTTTTCGTGCCATATTAGTTCGATTACTGACCCACGACGGCGCTGCGTGATCATTTTTACACGAAATGTATTTTCTAGATGAAGTTTTCTACTTGCTACCTGATTGAATCAAGTGTTTGGTATTGCAAAATATTTCATTTTTTGGGATTTTGCAATTTTTCAAAGGACACATACAATACATTATTTCATTGGTGGATTCTTCTTTAGATTCAGTTTCACGTATACTTTGGCAAGTTTATCTGAAACCGTGAAAGAAATGCAGTCGAAAAAATGCGACATTGCCATGTTTAACTATGAAAAAACTGAAGTGCTAACTATGTAGTGATAATAATTATAAATGGGTCTTTTTATTATTAACAATATTAAAAATATGATTGAACGTTAATTTTATAATGTGCTTGTTTCCTTGGATTTATTATATTAACATTATTTTCCAATTTATGAATATTAAAAGAGAACACTTTTCCAAATTTGTTATGGGCTTCTTAAAGCTCTGGCAATGTTGTACGAAAACCATAATGACCACACCCTCCGATTACATAATTGGTGATTTTTGTCGACCAGCTGACTTCTTATTGGCAAGCGCGTGCGTATGTTCTTCCCTCTCACTTCGTCAATTGACTGATATTGATTTATTCAGTGGCGTTTCTATTGTCAGTTACCTTTAGAATTTCAGTTTTACTTGGTAAAATAGGTACCGTACGCCATTTGTACGTTTGACAGATATACGCCATGTTTTTCCTCGCCTCTTACCGACGCCGCGTAGCTCCAGATAAACTTACCAAACTACAAGAAGATCCCACCCAAAGTTGCTGTCGTATGCGCAAACTTGTTGTCAAACCCAGCGTTATATTGTAAAATTGACATTCGACTTAAAATCAGTAGCGTATCGTTAAAATATTTATACTTTCCAATAACGATTGGCGATGTTCGTTTGTAACGCCAATGGCATGGAACGGTCGTTACGAGGCGACATAGATAAACAAGACTGATTTTGATTTCTGCGCTAGACAGTTGTCAAACTTCACGTGGCTTCTTATTAGTCTAGTCAGGAGCGGGTAAACATACAACACGGCTCTTTCAACTGCGCATGTTTCAAGACTTTGCCAAATTTAGCAGTAACATAACAATATGTAAATATCAGAAATATAATACTAAAAAAAAACAAGAAAACCCAGGCACAAACCCGGCTGATCAAAGTGTAACTATGTATAGAAATATCAGAAAATAAGAAATAAAAAACCTAACCGGGTTTCGAACCTACGACCTCTGAGTTGTAAGTTCAATACCCTACCAACTGCGCTAATCAGCTCTCATTCAGTCACATCGAATAGAAGGTTGAAGGCTGCTTGGACGCATGCGCACCTCAACTACTAAATTTGACGTGGTAGGTGGAGCCGTGTTGTATGTTTACCCGCTCCTGTCTAGTCGGGCTAGCCCAAAAACTATCAAAACATGGATATGAAAGCAATAGGCGAGATTTTTGATGGAATCCCTTAAAAATATTATGTCGGTATTTTCTTTTTCGTCAGCTTGTTGATCGTTTTCCGAGAACCGTTCGAATTGAACGTTCAGAACACCAAAAATTGTGTTTTCCCAAGTCCTTCAGGTGGGTTTTATCAGATTATAATTAAAATACAAAACCGCACAGATATCTTAATTGTTACTAAGGTAAAATTTTAATCACTTTTTCATACTAACGTCTGAGTCAGTTGAGCCAAAAAAATTGTTGATTGAATCATTGCATATGATAGTTGTAACCTTCTAGTATGTGTAAAAACAACATTGTAAGTTTAAACAAGTTTTTGTGGCATGTGTCTTTGTTCTAACAATGTCTATTTCTTCCACTCAATGTTTATTAACAATTAGATTACTCAGCAACTAAATAAGATATCGAAGCCGCGTTTGTTGCATTCAGTTTGTGAATAACTAACGTATTATGAGACAAATGATGATCTAAATTGCTCCATAAATTGCATTAGTATTTTGTGTCTGAAAAACAGCTGTTTTTCAATTTTTTTTTTAATTTTATAGAAAATTCCGCACATGTGAATTTTAACCAATCAGAACGTGCATTTCTTACAGATTACCATAGCAGCGGATGAATTTTAGTGTAAATTTTTTCGTGGTGGGTACCCAACAGCGAATTATACTGGAAATTTTTTTGACGTTTATAATGACAGAATATTTTTTCTGACAATCTAATTTTTATTTGTTTACATGATATTTTTGTTCCATTTCAACTACAAGCTTAGATGTTTTCTACATTCTTTGGACCATTATGATTGATGTTTATATTAAAAACGCAATTATTGTATATTATGGCAGATTGATTCGAAGTTGCTTGCTCTTGATTTAGAGATTCTTGGACTGTCTTCGCAGAAGTTGAAGCAGACCTTATTGCGTCAATTATATCCTGATGATGGCCCGAGTCAATTTACAGATATGGTTTTATGGAGGGACTGCTACCATGCCCTGTTATTTTAATTAATTGCTGTTCTCCAATTCCCGTTTTGGCTAAAGTTGAAACAGCAGTGGCCCTCGCAGAATGATTTGTTATCTTGATCTTGTTGACATCGATTTCAATCACTGATGCCGCCGATTTGAACCAGGAAGATTTTGTATTTTGTCCAACCGGGCTGTTCTTGTACCAACCTTTGGAATTGGGGTGGTGCCAGTTTGGATTTGGAGTTAAAAATAAACGATTCGTTTTGATGAGTTGGTCTCGCTTGCTTATTAGTTTTTTGAACAGTCTTACTGGGCATAATTCTTCATTGACTGTAGTCGGTACAAGCCACTTACTGTCGGCCATTCTTTTTGAACCGCCTTGAGTGGTCTTGGAGAAAACCGGGTTATACTCAATGCGTCATGTTGGTTTCCCTTGATTGTCAATTTTCTCCACAAAATATTCTATTGTTGCTGCCGCTCCTTCATTTCCTCTCCAGGCCAATTCATGAGCAGCAATGTGAAAGAACTTTCTTTGCAATCCTTCCGGAGTGTTTTCGTCCCAAAGCTCAATAATCTTGATCAATTTGTCTGCTGATAGTGCGGATGAACTTGCATTTCTCTTGGTTGGATCTATTTGTAGCTTCCGACGCTTAGCATTTTTTGCAGCTCTTGCGTTGACAAATTTTATGTCAGAGAATGGATTAAATTTGCGATTATACCTTTCGAAAAAATATTCCTGCAACTGTTTATCTGTAGAATTCCATAGAACTTTGATAACACTCTCCTTGTAGTCTTCCGAGTTCTTTTTTCGCATGTTAAAGGCATAGTCTTCAAGAATAAGCGCCAGTTCTTTCACAGGTATATCCGCTCTGTCGAAATCATACGCTTTTTCTGTGCAAAAGTTTATAAACTGCTTCCATACACTTGCCTTCGATTTCCTAGTAATCGCTGGTGTCAACTGCTTAATATTCTGGAAATAATTTGACCTCTAGTGGTATTAGTAGTGAAAATTTCACGCTTGATAACTTTGTTCCCATGAATGTGCACGATAAACTTAATACTTTTCGAGTAAAATTCGAAAACATGGCGAAAAACAGGCCCATTTTTGGTTGTTTTGGATATAAACTGTTATTGTGCAATTAGCACAGCCTAAAAACCGGTGGAGGCAACGGACTATCATTAACCATGATATTTTGTAAGGATTCCATCAAAAATCTCGCCTTCTGCTCTTACATCCATCTTTAATGCTAATCCGACTGGACTTTATGTGAAACGGAGTCTATCAATACTAGAAACTTGTGATATTGGCAACTTCCACAGCCTCGTTTTTAACTTCTCGTTGTGATTGGTGTTTTTTATCGACAACTGATCGTGTTTTGGAAAATGTTTGCATCAATTCAGTTACGTTCTTATTGTGTGACAGCTCTTCCGGTATGAGCAGCATTAAACTCAACTATTTGGGGTCGTAAATAGTGCCCTGTATATAATTTGCTTCCAGGGATATATGAGAAAATTGAGAGTTGTTTCGTGAAATCCATATATTTCATACGAAATCACTAGCTTTTTGTTACTTTAACGACTCGTGCAAAGTTTCTTTTCTTCTACAAATTGCTGAAGTTTATAAACAAGTTTGTATTGTTTTTTGAAGAGAGGGGAGAGCGCCATTAAAAACTTTTGGAAACTCTCATCTACATTCAGCTGGTGAACTGGATTGTATTGAGGTTGTTTATTTTTCAGGATATAGGCGAAGTGGTTGAAAGATTAGCTAGAAAGGTGTGAAAGGAGAATAAGAAGTTAGTTCACCCTTGTTAAAAGGCCCTTTGATCGTTTAAGGCTACCAGAAGCAGAAAACTTTCATGGATACCGTTGAAAAAATATTTTATAGCACGGCAAAGTTTTTTTTTTCATGTGATCATCGTTAATAAAATGATTATAAAGACAACACTTTATTTAGAAAATATTAAGCTTACAAAATTACCATCAAACTACTTTTCTTCCTTTTTCCAAATTCTTTCACTCGTGAAATTGACTCCATGGAAAGGTTTATTCCGGAAGCCCATCAAGGCAGAAACGGTACATTCCTTTCTTTCTCACACGGACTATATGCAGCGATTTGAGGATAATAACGTTCGACATTCATATCTTGGTTTGTCAATCGTTGTCCAGCTTGAAATCGGAAATCGCCGAATAGGCGTATTGTTGATATTCACCTCCAATGACGTCAAGTTCAGGCATTATATGCGGTCCAAAATAAAGCAATAATCATCAAAGTTATATATTTCATTTAATACAAAAAGGTATACAATAAATGAAACATTTTTTTACATATATCAATGACAAACAGGAAGAACAATAAATGTTAGGAGTCCATCAACAATTCAATAAACTAATAATTATACTTCAGCTAAACTTCTTTCCAGCCGAACTAAACGTTGTTTTTCATGGCTGGGAAGCTCAAAGCTACATGAAAGAATTTATTCAATATTTTGTTTTATTTTAAATAAATAGAGCTTAACAGGAGCCCCTCACATTACAGTCGTTCACTTGACAGACATTGTCTTGACATTGTCTGTTAAAATAAAAGTTGTATACTAAACAATAAAAATAAACAAAAAACTATGAAATTTCAATACAGCCCGTCGACCTGAACAAAATATCTACACTCTGTGTCCACTTAAGTTTGCACCATATGGGAAACTTTTATTATCAATTTTAGGAAAAAAACTTATTCCTCATAAAAAGTTCTGCATGCTCTGAAATCTAAAATAGAATTATTAGATATCAATTTTTTTCAGTATTATACGGGGTTTCTCAAAAAATATGAACTTTACTCAAGAGTAAAGTACCTTTAAATTTGACAATATTGAAAAATATTATGAATAAAAGTTGATCAGAATTGAAAACTACGTCCAAATATACGATTTCATCTTATATAAAAAAAATGTAGTATTTTTTGAAATGTATTTTTAGATACAATAACAAATTTTACTGTAGACAAACTAATGAATGTTTGATAGCTACAAATGTTTGACAGTAACTGTCAGAACGCGTTAGAAGTTTACGCAAATATGGTAGCGTTATTAAGAAAATAAACAATATTGAACAAGCACAAAACCTATTATTTCAATGTAAATGGATGCAATTGCATATTTGAACGTGGTTCTGATCAACTTCAGTACTATTTTTCGATATTGTCAAATTTAAAGGTACTTTACTTTTAGTGAAGTTCATATTTTTTGAGAAACCTCGTATAATAATAAAAAAAATTGATGTCTGGTAATTTATATCTCATAATTGTATTTTAGATTTTAGAGCTTGCAGAACTTTTTATGATGAATAAGTTTTTTCCTAAAATTGATAATAAAAAAGTTTCCCTTATGGTGCTAACTTAAGTGGACACAGTGTATATAAACAAATAAAAACTAGACTAACACACAGATAAAACTAAACGTTGTAAAACGTAATGGTTGCCTGCAGTTGTTAGGTTAGGTGATCAGTAGTGAAATATGCATAAATATCTGCAAATACCACTAAGTAGCATCATTACAGTTCTTATTAAATCAGTAATTTTAGAAGTGCCGGAACCACAGAGTACACCATCTAACAATAGGCGAAAGAAAGTAGTTTTCGTGATCGCAAATTTGTGTGCACATGCGTGAATTAATTAGTTTATCTGTCAATGTCAAGTCGACACTTCCGTTCATTGCCCTCAGTTCACCTTGTATTATTTCAAGATTAGGTTGAAAATGAGCCAATTCTCATTACATACATGAGATGAATAATAAGGTGTTCTCATGTTAGTAGTTAAAAAATATTCTATAGACCTAATTGGGAGGGATGTTCAACAACACTACTATTTTTCTTGGTGTAGTGTTACTTTTCTCAGTGTATCAAGTAGTTTATGTGTCAATGCCTCGACGTATTTCCGCTCAATTTCGTGTGAGTCCGACTTCAAAGGAACCGACAAAGCTTTCGTCTCTTGTTAGATGGAGTACTCTGTGCCGGAACTGTCTAGGTGGCAGTACTTAGGCACCCTCACGCTCTCAGAGTGCTCTTCTGAAAACAAACGTATTTGCAGCTCATCAGTGCAAGGTATACATCATCCATCCAGAAGCTCTAAGAGCATTATTCTGGATAGGATGTAACCATTTAGAAAAAAACCATTTAGAAAAAAATTGATAACTCATTGATAAAGCAAATTCTAGCAAATTTTCTCTTACATCTAAATAGTTGGACAATCGTGGAATGTATTCCATGATTGGGTACTAAATATCTCTTTACAGAGTGTTCAGAATTTTCAGTTTAATTATTAGATCATTCAATGTGCAGTATCAGGCTTATTTTAAATGGAACACCCTGTGTTTTAATACTTTATTATATTCAAAAAAATGTCGTCTCTCAAATAGTGTAATACCTAGGTGTAGGACAACCTTTATACCATTCGGGAGAGGACATTTTTTGAATATCATGAAGTATTAAAATACAGGGTATTCCATTTAAAATAAGCCTGATACTGCACATTGAATGATCTAATAATGAAACTGAAAATTCTGAACACCCTGCAAAGAGATATTTAGTACTCAATCGTGGGATACATTCCACGAATGTGCAACTATTTAGATGTAAGAAAAAATTTGCTAGAACTTGCTATTATCAATTTTTTTCTAATTGTTCACATTATTTGAAAAAAAGTCAGCATAACTCGGAACCCTCTGTATCCAGGTATAGGAAACCATTATGAAGGAGTATCATATTTTTTAGTGGCAATCAGAGAATGAAATAAAATATAGGGTGCTCCATAAGAAAACATATAGCTTGGAATACCCTGTATGTTTCAAATTATAGTTTAAATTGGAGTGGTATAAAAAGATTTTCCGAAAAATTTATATTTTCTGCGATATTTGTCCGGTCCCTGACTTTTGCCGAACTCTGTATGATCAAAGAGATGGTTCTGATGAAAGCAAAATAATAATAATTCACCATTCAACCTCGTACCTCATCATTTATTGAGACTTTTAAGTTCAATGTATTGAATCCTGCTGTACTCGATATCGATCGATTAATTTTTTACTGTGAGAAAAGCCAATACCAAGGAATATTGCCAGATATATAAAGGTGAGATCACTATGTAAATACCTTCTTAAAATCGCCATTTCTAGTCCTTCTGTATAACCGGTTATTGCCACCGTTTTCACCAAAGTCTCGAAGAGAATGAGGGAAAAACACAAAAAGATATCGACGCGATTGCCATGGAATTTCACCTATTTGTTTTGTCGGTAAACGTCTAGGGGGGAAACATTCATCTAGACGGATAAAGAAAAATCTTGATAGAAAAAAAATAGCAAACAATGGCTGCCATTAAGTTTTATAGCGGTGTGCCCTCTTTTACGATTCTTGCCACCCGCAAATGAGGCAACTTGAAGTGTTTTTAATGAAATGGCACTTTAGGGGTTTGTATGTGTGCGACTTTATGATGGTCTTGTTTTGCAATGTTTTTTTTTATTCAGGTTCTAAAATAAAAGTGGAAAATAGAATACACAACAGAATTTTTGTGGTTTCAAAATATTTGATCAGCTCAATGAAACCAATTTTTAAGTTTAATGAAACAATAAAAAGTCCAATGACGTTGAAAAAAATGATGCTAAATACCGCATGTTCTTGCCTAACTAACCAGTTAAATTTGGTAGTAGCCTAAACCAGTTCGCAGGGCTTTGTTACCTTATTAATATAAAGAAAAGAATTTACTTAAGCAAAACTAGTGAAAAATAGAAAAAGCAATTTTAGTGCGCCACTAATTTTCTTACCTAAAAGAAAATTAGAAACAAAATCAAATTTGAAGGTTAGCTAACTTTTAATCTGTTAATTAGAAAAAATACTTAAAGTTTCTGTATAATGAATAAAACTCTCTAGATAAAAAACATGTATATAATTATAATTACACAAAAAAGAAGGGTTAGTAGAAAAAATATAAAATACCTAACACTCTAAAACAAAAGTTTGTGAAGATGAAGTCCAGTTCATGATGTTGAAACTTTAGCTATTGATGTGGCTCTATGGAATGTCTACAGGAACCGGTCTTCAGGAAACTGTATCCAGGATACTTTATGATTCCAGAAAAACTTGTATCGAAGGAACTGTATGAGGGAAACTATATTCAGAAAACTTGTTATTCCATGGGAACTTGTATTCCATGCAGGAAACTTTTTGTCAATCAGGAACTGTTTGTCACACAGGAACTTGTTTGTCACACAGGAACTGTGACCCAGAAACTGTGCTACAAAAATATACTGGTATATAAAAAAAATGTAACAAAAAAATGGAGCTTACAAGGATATCTGTTCAGCTTAATAGATACAATTTACTAATCAGGATTCATCCTGGACAAATATCTGATTTGTATTGAAAAATATGGAACAATCATATAAAACCATAAATATCTAATATTAAACTTAGCTAGATAGGAGAGGAAAGGTATACCCATGTGGCTTCCAAAATGGGTAGCTATTCTGTACCAAAAAAAATTACTCATTGAATATTAGCATTAGACTTTGAAATTTTAAAATATAAAGGTAACAAGTTAAAAAACATACCAGTGATCCATATAAGTACTTGAGGGATAACGGCTGCAACTATTAGTTTTTATTTAAAATAATTAAATGGATTACTGCACAGTTGTTGTATTGTCGACAAACGATGACCTGCCGGAACTTTTCTCATTCTTTATTTAAAGACAGTTCAAAATTTTAAATTCCGCGGTAAATTATCTTAGGAATATTAGTTTACTAGTTTATTCCACCACGAATCACAAAAGTGAAATAATTTATTAGATATTCGATTGAAATATTTTTAGAAAATATATATGGACTATTCCACTAAAAACCAAAATTCTGAAGAAATTCAATGATAAATATAAAAGCGGAAAGGCTACACGTAAAGTTCACGTTTCATCAATTTCACGGTACAAATTAAAAAAGATAAATATGAGCTCCTTAACATAATATCAACTTCCCAGATCTGTTTATATCATCCCAGAATTACAAGACACTCTCCTTTATATTATCGGTCCATAGGTAATCATTGATGTGATCCACCATGGGTTGTAGGTATTCGCCAGCTTTTGCCAATAACTCTCCTACATCGCCAGAAAAGTCTTGCTGCTCTGGTAGTAGTTTTTTTCTGGTGCGTCCCTCAATTCAGTTTAGAATTGAGATCACTCCCAGTTATTTGGATATTTTTAATTTTCCCCGAACACTTCTACTTTGCCTTGTGGGAGAACCCTTCGCAGCAACTAGTTTTTTTGGATTAACCGAAAGATCCTATTCATAGAGGTCCAGTTTCTTCAATGTTATCTTGGAGGTCACAATAGTGACACAAAAATCTCCACTATTAATATCTCCCACAAGGGTATTTTTATGGAGGAGTTACATCAATATTGTGGTTATGTTATTGGACGTAAGTCCATAACATGAGTCCATAACCAAGCTAAACCTAAGCCATGGTTGATAAGAGGTTGTATGACCGAGAGCTTCGTATATTACAAAATATTTTCAAATTTGTGATGCGATATTAGTATATTATACACCAAAGTGGTGAAGACTATTATTATTGACTGTCTTCACCACCATGGTGTATATACAATTTTTCCACCACTAATATAATTCACAAACGCATCACGGAAAGACTGATATTATGAACGTACTCGTTATGTCATCAGTCATTTTTGGTTGATCGCGAATTTTGAACTAATGGCATTTTTATCCAAATAATTTTATCTTGATAGGTAATTCCAAGCAGCAAATATGTTCCAGACATTCTCATGGGTATACAAAATTATGTTGCAGAAGTTTTTGTTGAACTGAATGAAACTGAATTCTTAAAATATTGGAATTAGTCCATTATTGACCTAGGTTAATATTGAAAAATTATTAACCACCAATGGAGGAATTAAACTTCTCAGTTGGCTGGAAGCTATAATTGTCAATCTCACAGCTAGTAGTGAGAAAAATAGTACTATGATACTTGACATTTTTTTTGAAGTCCATTCACTATAATAAAAACGTAAATAAAAATGAATTGTTTTTCTGATGTGCTGAGAGCATATCGATTATGATAATTATATGGACGGCAAAAGATATTTTGTTGATTATTCAAATGAGACTTGCGTTATCACCAACAGCTGAGCTGCATTTATATTAAACATAAATGCATAAATGAGGTAAACCAAACTCGAAATTGAATATTGTGTACTGGAATTTATGCTAAACTAATAAGCTTGTATAATTGAACTACATTTCAACCGTCTCTCATTAACATGATTTAGAACTTGACAATAGACCGATATGGATTGACGTTTTAATCATAAAAATTACGTTTCATCCATCAATTTGAACTAAACTGTCTAAATATGACAACTTATTAACTTCACTATTGGATATATTTGTGAAAACTTTCAGAATTTTTTATGCTTGCAGCAATCAAGGAAGACAATACTTATCTATACTATAAGGGACGTGAGTAAGATTTGCTAGTCGAGAACGATTTTGCGCCCGAGCGATAGGGAGTTCTGGCAATAAAGTTCGGAACTAGTAATAGATATTTACGTAACTAGTTATGAAAAGAGCGATATTGTTCAACAAGCGTAATATTTGCCAAAACTAACGCTAGCGAGTTCTGCAAATTACGCGAGTTGAACAATGTCGCTCTCTTCATAACCTGTTTACGTACAACGTTTTATCTAATTCCGCGCTTTTATAATATTTAATAGAATCTTCAATTACAATGATCATATTAAAGTGGATTTAAATGGCGTTAGTAGTATTGATACTATGATGTATTCACCCAGAAAATTAACTTACTTCAAATAACTGTGTCCTGAATAAGGTTGTTTTCAATGTTTATAAATCTTAAAATACTATTGAATTAAAATAATGGGGTAATTGTCAGTTTAAATAATGAAATAATTGTCAGTTTTGACTGTACCAAATTGATAAATTATTTATTAAGTTACGTAAAGTTTTCACATGACTACTTTTCATAACTAATATATGAAGGTTATGAAAAATGTGACGTTACCTTTCGTCAAGGAGTGTCACTTTTGATAGCAGAATTAGATAAACATACGTACATTCATTTAATTCGATACGTTTTGCATGAAATTATGGACAGCTTTGCCCGGTTTCTTAAACCACCATAGGCGTAGATATATTATGTTCGTGCAACCGGACGCAAAACAAGCATTTTGCAGCCGCAACAGAGGCCGCAAAATGATATTTTGCGGCCGTTACCCAGAGTGACGGCCGACAAAAATTTTTACGGCCGTTCCCATGGTGACTGCCGGCAAACTGAACGCCACTACAGCACTTGACATTTCTGAAATATGACAATAACAATGTATTTCGAGCCAAAAACTAACTGTCTTTTCTAAAGAGACATAATGTTTATTGAAAT
>CAJUYI010002598.1:0-25898 GCA_910591695.1 Galerucella pusilla | reverse complement strand
GTAATTAGTTGGGTTATATAATAAATAGCATCCCAGTGCTCCCAATGAACCCGGATTTCCACCAGTTCATGGTGATCCTATCATACAACACATCTCTTCAAAAACACTCCATCAAAGTCCCGTTGTATCGCGGAAATTAATAATCCGCAAATTGTATTTGACAAGCTGAACGATAAAATCTATAAACAAATTCATATCTCCGCGTGAAACAATAAGAATAATATTGACATATCAACAGTCCACTTATTCAACAAAACTAAAAACTTTTGGTACTGACAGGTGTTAGAGCGAAAATACTGTACCAGCTTCGTTGACGGTTAATTAGAAATTTGTTTTTGATTGACGCCGTATTTGTTATACTGAAAAGATTATGAAGCGGGGTCGAATTGACAAACAACTTTTCCAACTGCCATGAGCAGCCATAGTTAATCACAGTGGTGCAGGTTGAAAGGAGCTTAATTGAAAGTCAACGACATATTCGAAATTATCAACGATGTAATTTTTAGTTACTTTTGAAGCCAAAATAATGATTTTGAATTTACCTGAAGTGAATACAATTTGTATCGTACCTATATTGTAACGCATTTTGATATTGTTTTGGAGGACGTAAGTCAACTTACTTACCCTTGGGTGGTGGTAATGTATATAATGCATGTCGGTATTTTCTTTTTCGTTAGTTTGTTGATCGTATGCCGAGAATCGTTGATCAAGTTTGGGATTCAATAACTCTGGATTGAATGGTCCGAATCGAACGTTCAAAACGCCAATAATTGTGTTTTTCCAAGTCCTTTAAGTTTTATTACATTTCAATTGAAATGAAAAACCGCACAGATATCTTAATTGTTACTAAGGTATAGTTTGAACCACTTTTTCATACTAACGACTGAGTCAGTTGAGCCGAAAAAATTGTTGATTAAATCATTGTAGTTGATAGTTGTAACCTTCTAGTATGCGTAAAAACAACATTGTAAGTTTAAACAATTCTTTGTGGCATATGTCTTTATTCTAACAATGTCTATTTCTTTTACTTAATGTTTATTAACAATTAGATTACTCAGCAACTAAATAAGATATCGAAGCCGCGTTTGTTGCATTCAGTTTGTTAATAAATAACGTATCATGAGACAAATAATGATTTACATTGCTCCATGAGCTGCATTAGTATTCTGCGTCTGAAAAACAGCTGTTTTTTTTCAATTTATAACTTTGTTTCCATACATATGCACGATTAACTTAATACTTTTCGAGTAAAATTCGAAAACATGTCGAAAAACAGGCCCATTTTTGGTTGTTTTGGCTATAAACTGTTATTGTCCAATTAGCACAGCCTAAAAACCGGTAGAGGCAATTAATTATCATCAACTATGATATTTTTGGAAGATTTCATCAAAAATCCCGTCTACTGCTTCTACATCCGCCTTTTATGCCAACCCGACTGGACTATACTTGAATGAAAATGATTTCCAAAGACGTATTTGCACTAGCTAGGGATAGGTTACTATTGGCATCGTCGCCTTTATATGAAAAAGTATTGTCAAACTGTCAAGTATACCTCAGTTTCCAACGTGTTTTAAATTCCATTAATTTCACTATAACCGATTATAACCTACATTATTAGCAATTATAAGAGTACCATCGAACAAAATTCATGGCATTACAACGATTTGAAATCCCACATCTACTAGCTCCGAAATATAGAGATCGTTCTCAAAAGTAACCATTTCAAGTGTTAAAATGTTAAGTGTTAGGGCTGACCTAAAGTGGTTGATGCAAATAGGCTAACCAAGCTTTCTGTTACACTTGAAGTATTGCAGGATACTTCTGGCTTCGTTTATATTGTATTAAATTCTATTTGCAACTTCCTTTTAATGTTAAAGTCCTCCACTACGTAATTTTTCGAACTAATTGCAGATTTCCACATGCCATATCGCTTGAGAGCTAAGGCATCAACTCCAGTATTCGTTAATATAGTATACTTCTCAAAGTTCAGAAACTTCTCGATATATTTTTTCACACTCATGCGATATTGTGGTATTTCACCGGCAATGTTGCCACTCCTCTCATGTCTTTTCGCAATGCCAGATTAGAGTTAAGCTCAACAGGATCTAAGATGGTGGAGTTTTTTGATAGAGTCGATCTAGGAAAAATAATCTAAATGAAGAGAACCACGACAGATGTGAAATCTTATAGTGAATATTCTTATAGTTCACTCACGATAAGTTTGCAATAACAAAACATGAGAGATGTTTTACATCGTTGCCACGTTGTAATTTTTTTCCAGCTGTTGGCATAAAAATATGTTGATACGTTGTTTATCGTATAAGATTACATTCAACTCAAAAATAAGAGCAGAAATTATAAAATTTTGATGAGGAAATACATAAATATAAAGATGTCCAAGTTTTAAACCATAAGTGTAACTGGAAAATGCACATGTTCAATTGCATCGTTATTGCAGTATTAAGTAACAATGTATTTATCAAAAATTTACATCTCTCACAGAAGTAATAGTTATTAGCGGTCCACCGTTATCTCGTTATCTCTCAAAATATGATATTGGGGATGCCTTATTTGACCTTCCCTCACTACACTCCGTGAAAATAGAGGAAGCGTGGTTGCAAAATAGCCTGGACAACAAAACAGTACGACCAGGGCACACATGTATCAAGAACAGGCCATTTTCCTGGTCCTAGATAAGGGGTAGAAGGGACTGGTGAGGCAAAAAGTTACCCCGAGAATCGACCGGGTACATAGGCAGACCAAAGACTAGGAAAGGGACAGGAGCAAAACAACAATAATTATATCTTGGATCAGAACAAATCTTTGGGACCACCAGGAAAATCGTACAAAGAAAGCTTAGACTGTAGTGGGTTAACAATCCAAAGCAGGAACAAAGTAATGTGTCAAACGGACTGAATTTCAGTATATATCGGAAAAGAAATATTACAGATTATCTAATGAAACTGTTTAACGAGGATCTGTTGTAGATTTTGTTGTTAGGAGATCCAGATCGTAACTCAAATCTTTTCTGACTGAGAGGCACTGGACTTAAAGTGAAAAAAAGTTTAGGAGATGACAATGTGTCACCTGGAAGTATTCCACTTATCCACTGGACTTGATATGGTAGGTACAATGAAAAATGAAAAAATTGGATCTTGAACGATAAGTTTGCAATAACAAAACATGACAGATGTCTTACATCGTTGCCATCGTAAGTTGTTTATTGTATAAGATTACATTCAACTTGAAAATAGGGACAGAAATTATAAAATTTTGATGAATTTTAACTGAAAAATGTTATCTTCATGCACATGTTGAATTTCATCGTCATGTATTTATTAAAAACTTACATCTCCCACAGAAGTAATAGGAATTGGAATTAGCGGTCCACCGTTATCTCGTTCTCTCCCAAAATATGATATTAGGGATGCTACCATATCCTTTCAATCACTTGATAAAGACTCATGCATTGCAACGCAGTGTTCGATACTCTTTTTTAAATAGTTATGAAAATAACGGATTATATCTTAAACAGTAAATAACAAACTATAAAATGCGAATGAAAACGAGAAACCATCAGAAGAAATTCTGATAAAATTGTCTGATTTTGACAACATAAGTCTGGCAACTCCGGACACAGCAGCCAACTATTGGACCGTAACTTTCCCCTTTATATAATTAATTATTCCATTTATACTTTGGATGTTTAGGTTTTGTTCAGTGGCAGCAATTTTTACTACAAATGTCAAAATTGCAAACTTATCGTAAATGAACCATATTTGGAAATGTCTCTGCTTCCTTTTTTCATTTGAGATCAGCATGAAACAAAACAAGTAAATCAAAGGTTGAAACATCGGCAGACACAATTCAATTCGAAATTAACACCTCCGAAATACCTGTATCGAAATAAATTGTTTGTTCTAGCAATTTATGACTTACTTTATGGACACAATAAATTTCCCAAATAGACGCTTCTGGTTAAGCATTAGTAAGATAGTTTCCCATCAATATAATGGCCAGTAACGATCAAGCGACGGTAGATTAAGTGAAAAATTCAATATGAAGGAAATGGGGCATTGAAATCTGCCGGACGAGATCGTTACAGTTATGGATTTATGTGTATTGTTATCTGCTCTGATGTAATATGAACCACCACAAGCACGGGACAATGTAATTTCTATCGAGGGGGTGATTGTCTGATAAACATAAGCGTAATCCGGTTTTTACGGATCTTCAGACATTTATTTATTATATGTTACTGGAAAAAGATGGAGATATAAAAAACTAAGCACAAAAGTAGTCAGATGTACCGGTTGGTCCAATAATCCGATCTCTCGGCTATATATCAGAAACTATTCATGTTATAACTTTAGGAGAAAAAATTCATCAGAAAAAATGGACAACAGAAATTGCTGGAAGTTACTTTCAAGTTTCTAGGTTAACCGCTAGGGGGCGTAACCTGTAAAAAATTTTTAAAAACCAGTTTTTTGTTAAATATGCCCAATTATACCCAGTGTTAAATAAGTAAACTGAAAAAGGCCTAAATTTCGCACAAATTTGTTCAAGTACTTTTTATTCTATTTTTCCAAATAAAGGGTGGGGTAAAGTGGGAAAGTGTTTGTGTATAAATACCTATAACTTAGGTTTGAATCAACCGATTTCAACGAAATTATTTTCAATAGAAAGGGTGTAGATGAATTAATAACATCTACTATAAAACAATAGAATTTAATTTTAATTGTCATAGGTAGAGGGTACTTTCGGCTTATTGGACCACCCGGTACAGTGTGGGGTTGTCCATAAACATTGTTTATGATGTTTCAATATTGAAAAAAGTCATTTTTTGAAACTCTTGTTTTTGATCTGACCATAAGGCTGGACTCAGACGGACCATAGCGACGCGTCACCACAACTTCATAAATGTAGTTGTTAGGCTGAACTCAGACGGACCACTACGACGCGTCACTACAACTTCATAAATGTGGTTGTGGCTAAAGTCAGACAGCGACGCGACTTGTTTGTGTTTTTGTTGTCATCTGTCGTTGAAGACGACCCCAATTCACGACAATGGTGTTCGGTAGTGTACATCAGTTTCAGTATGGAGAAACGAGGAGTGGCCAGTTGTCGCATTGCAAGGCGGTCTGTCGTCCATGTGTTTTGCATTGAACCACCAACAACGACAATTTTGTGGGTGATACCGTTCACAGGTAGCGACCGTCACTGAGATCAACTACAAGAAGTCGTTCCGCCCACTAACAACCACAATTATGAAGTTGTCGTGACGCGTCGCTCTGGTCCGTCTGAGTTTAGCCTAAATGCAGAGAAAGCAACTTCTGATACGTTCAAAGTGGTGAGGAAAACAATGGATATTTCAACAACTAAATTAGATCAGGTATTATCAGATTATGGCGACCTACTTCAGATAGGCTATATGGTCGGATTTATCTAAACTATTTTCCATAGCCCGATACTCTCAATGAAGTCCACCAGTTTTGATACTGAATATCTGCCAGTTCCATCATCTTTAAGTGCAAATTGTTATTGGAATGTACATTTAAAAGATTCACCATAGTTTAGAAAGTTTAGTTCTCCTGTCTTTACTCCTCCATTTTGCCGTTAACTTTGATAATTATTGGTCTATTATTAACTATTCTGCCATTGACTATTAAACTCCCTTTTTCTCTTACCACTTTTTGTTCTCCTTACCGAACGTGAAGGAGTTCTTGTTTTGTGTATAGAGTTGGTGTCCCGCAACCCAGAAAAATAACATGAAGTGAATATATATCTTTGGAACGATAAGAGAATTTTGTGACAAAAGCTGTAGGCTCACTAAAAATATTCATATAATAGTCACACTATGGTCATCAGACCAATGATAGCATATGGTTTGGTGGTATGGTGACAAAAGACTTAATAAGCTGGGGAGATCCAAAATCAAACCAGAATTTATCGTCACTTCATGTTTATAAAGAGTTCGGCAAAAGTCCGGGACCGGACAAATATCGGAGAAAATATAAATTTTCTGGAAAATCCTTTTATACCACAAATTTCACCCCAACCTAAACTATAATTTGAAAATATTTTGAAATATACAGGGTGTTCCAATAAAGTGTGGCGTATTAAAGTTATATTATGCTTTTTCATGGAACACCCCAAATTTTATCACATTTTCTGATTGCCCCTAGAAAATATAATACTCCTTCATAATGGTTCCCTATACCTAAATACAGAGGGTTCCGAGTTATGCTGACTTTTAAAAAAAGGTGAACATTTAGAAAAAAATTAATAACTCATAGAGATAACAAATTCTAGCAAATTTTCTCTTACTTCTAAATAGATGGACATTCGTTGAACGTATTTCACGATTAAGTACTGATAATCTCTTTACAGGGTGTTCAGAACTTTCAGTTTCATTATTAGATCATTCAATATGTAATATCGGGCTTATTTTGAATGAAATACCCTGTATTTTAATAGTTCATTATATTCAAAAAAATGTCGTCTTACGAATGGTATGAGGGTGTCCTATACCTAGGTATTATACTTTTCGTACAATTTACAATTTTCTTAAATTGTATGCTAAATAGATCTTAAAACATCTGCAATTCTCTCTATATTCCAAACTAATGATCTTGGCATAGATGTTGTGAAAAACTTAATAGATCACGTTTTAAGTCTTCAGAAAACATGGGGTTTTGCTATTCTATACCGAGTGGTTAAAAAGATATAGCCACTCTCACAGAAAAATCACTATCCTTAGACATTTAATGAAATAACAAAAAACAAAAAGTTTATTACTTTTAGTTGTTTGCTGTTGGTTCCGTTTTTATTCATGTTGTATTTTAATGTTCTAAATAATAATAATTAAACCAATCTTCAACATAACAATCGTATTGTGTGAAACTTTTTTGTTTTTTTTTTATTTCATAAAAGTGGATAGTGATTTTTCTGTGAGAGTTGCTATATATCTTTTCAACCACTCGTTATAGGTTAGCAAAACCCTATATTTTCTGGAGGCTTGAAACGTGATCTTTTTAGTTTCTTACAACAATTATGCCAAGATCATTAGTTTGAGATTCAGAGAGAATTGCAGATGTTTTAAAACCGATATAGCATAAAATTTAAGAAAATTGTAAATTGCATGAAAAGTATGATACCTAGGTATAGGACACCCTCATACCATAGGAAAGAGGAGATTTTTTTGAGTATGATGAATTATTAAAATACAGGGTGTTCTATTCAAAATAAGCCTGATACTGCACATTGAATGATCTAATAATGAAACCGAGAATTCTGAACACCCTGTAAAGAGATATTCAGTACTCAATCGTGGAATACATTCAACGAATGTCCAACTATTTAGATGTAGGAGAAAATTTGCTAGAATTTGTTATATCTATGAGTTATTAATTTTATTCGAAATGTTCACACTTTTAAAAAAGGCAGCATAACTCGGAACTCTCTGTATTTAGGTATAGGGAACCATTATGAAGGAGTATTATATTTTTTAGGGGCGTTCAGAAAATGTAATAAAATATAGTGTGATCCATAAGAAAAAATATAACTTTGTTACGCCACACTTTATTGGAACAACCTGTATATTTCAAAATATTTCCAAATTATAGTTTGTTTGAGTAGAATTTGTAGTGTGAAAAGATTTTCCAGAAAATTTATATTTTCTTCGATATTTGTCCGGTCCCGGACTTTTGCGAACTCTGTATACAAGAAGAATACAGATCATTGACCAATAGATTGAGCAGAGGATAAGTCCCAATAGCAGATGTGTAACAATTTGACAGCCGACCTTATAATGCAAATGCTTTTGTATGGGATACTTCCCAAGTAGAGTTTCGAAAAAAACACTTCGAAATATCCACCAAGTGGAGGAATTGTTGATATTGCAGAAGCTGCTGCCACATATATGGCTTGTAAGCAAAGTAAGGTGTAAAAGCGAATATTTAAATAACCAAGCCAAAGACAAATATCTCACTATGCTTAAGTAGAAGCTGCAGATGTATTATGCGGGAAGTATTGTTGGGACAATAGATTGAAGAAAATAGCATCATTCATATAAATATCAAACTTTTTTGGGTTGCTTGGGAAAGTCTACTCTACTACACATAAGTCTTTTATCAATCTCATATTATTTCTGTACATTTGCAATAATTGTTTCTCAATAACCTACCATCATTAACAGTGCCCGTACCATTAATTTATGTCTAGAACAATAAATGTAATGACTTTCATGATTTATTGCTTCTGTACAATTTTCCCGTTCACCATAATTAGATTAGTTCAACTAAGTAATAAAAAATTGGTTTTTCCGACAATTTGCGACACATTGTACAAGTTTAAGTGTTTACTATTATAATAAATTATTAACGAATTAACTCTGAATGCGACTAGGTTAGATTTCTTTTCCATAATGCTTTACCTTTTTTATTATTTTCAAAATTTAAAATTCAACAAAGATTCACTAGAACTGTAAATGTAGGTACTAAATTTTGATTTATAGACTCTCCACCCAATAAATAAATCTGGGACAAACCAATATAACAACAGTATGCAATTCTCACTATTCCCTCCTGGTATATAGGTCTTGATTCGAAGAACCATTTGTATTCTTCACCAGTAACATATTTTATATCGTTCTAGCGCGACATAGATATCATTATATCGTTTCGGGTGCGATTTCGGTTGACCACCGTGTTATTGCTTTGCTTATTTGCTAGACGATGAATGTAAGACTTACGGATTCCGGTCACGCATTCACTCCCGACGACATTGTGCCGCCACGTTCAGCACTTCTCGCGCTTTTTTCCCAAATGAAGGGATTTCCAATGATTCAGAGTTGCAATTTTAAATGTACATGAAAGATCCTGGAGGTGAAAAAAGGGGTAAGTATTCGAAAATTTATGGGTTTTCTTTGAATGGTCGGCAAAAGTAGATACGTGGGTTTATTGCGAAACTCGGCTATTATGTTTAGTTTAGTTTGACCGGACACAAAAAGTAATAAAAGCAAATTTAGAATAAAATTCTACGATACTGAAGAGAAATGTACAGAATGTACAGATGGAAGTATAGGAGAAAGAGAGGAGAATCTTGTTCCCAGTAGCATTTCTCATGCTCTCTAAGTATAAGTTGTCAGAGCATTTGTAAACATAGAAACAACATCTTGGTCTCATGTTTCTGAATAAATTGACTTTTGGGAAAAATTTGGTTTTCATATTTCCTCCTGAAATAATATTGAAGTGCTTTCCATTCTTCTTCACTCAGCTACATGACAAGGTGTCCCATGTCTAAATAGAAGAAAGCTGGGAGCATATAGATTGAATTAATGTAACGTGTGTCTAATAATATTCATCTTCAATCATTGGAAAATCATAAACCTACAGGCTCGTTAATTATCGTCTTGTTCCCGAGTAAATATCGCCGAACAAAGGAAATATTTTTAACCCATAATTAATTTTTCACAACAACGAGTGTATTGAAGAAAATTCTCCATATGAACTATGATTGACAGTTATGTTATGACGGATTGGATTGATTATAAGGGTATCTGTATCTGTGAAGTAGGGAGGGTGAGTGTTAGGCCACATGTGGCCCATTGTACATCTCCTTTACATCGGCAGGTGTCCAAAACTCACCGAACACACACTCTCTTATTGACGATAACTCCGGGCAATCGCATAAGACATGTCTGACAGTTTCATCTTCCTGTTCATACATCCTGCATAGAGGTGTGTCCACTAGCCCCATAGTATGGAGGTGTTCCCTCAGTTGACAGTGGACAGTCATAAATCCTTCTGTTAAACGTAAGTTTTTCCTGGTCATCGCCAAATATTTCTTCGACGCCAGCTTCCCAAGGTCGCCCAGGGTGATCCTGGCAAGACTGCATCCTTTGATTCTATCCCATCTCTTAATGGATTGAGCATGGGTGTAACGGCTAGTTTCGCAATTGTCGAAGTAGTCGGGCCGTGGGTGTAAATGGGTCCTAAAATTTTTAGTCCAACCGCTTCCCTGGCTGAAGAATCGGCTACCGTGCCCCTTGTATGTATGTATGTATTTTGGGGTGACATTCACTGAGACCTGAAAGATCTATTGTGCCCCCTTACTTCTACTCAGTTTCTGATGAGAGTCTCAGAAACTAGTAGCTCCTTTAGTCCCATTTCCCGGAGGAATTTTAGGATGTCTACAGGCTTCAACTTAGGTAAATGTTCCTCTTCTATCCAGTAATCTCCTAGGTGCTGAGCTCTAGGATTCTGGAGTGCTGTGCAGTTGGAAAGTATGTGGATGGAGGTTTCTTCTTCCATTCCAAAAAATCTGCATTCTTTTTCCTCCACTATTTTGAGCTTTTTCAGGTGCCCATTCAGGCGACAATGTCCCGTTAGGATCCCTGTTGAAACTCTTAGCGCAGTTTTACTTTGAATAATGCATTCATTTAATCTCAACAGGTTGTAGTCACCCAGAAGAGTCTTTGATTGTATAAGCCCTACTAGATATTTCCATAGTAAGGTGACTATGTTGTTCTCGCCTAGTTCATTGAGTTTGTCTAGGCATTCCCACACCATTTGGGAGCTGATTACACAAGAGCTAAGTGCTTTAATGGCTGCTTGACTATCCGACATTATGATAATCCTCTGACTTCTGTAACCTTTATCAATATTGAACTGGGCGCACTTTCTTATGGCGTGGATTTCTGCTTGAAAGATACTTGGGGTTTTTCCCAAGCTTTCAGAGTGTTTGGTTCCTGGTCCGAACACTCCTTCTATTGCTTTTGAGCCGTCTGTGTACCATTGAATGGCATTATTTCCAAGTCTGGTAATGGTATTTGGATTCCATTCTTTCTTGTTGCTCAACCCTTTAATGCATTAATTTTTTTCAAGTGAAAAATTATGAAAGAGGATGCTATTGGGTTAAAATAATATATATTCGATATTAGAACGGTATTTTGGAAATAAGAAATTTCTAAATGAAAGAAAATAACATAAGCCTGTAGGCGGACCTGTGCATTTACACCATGAATTAATTCATGTAAAAAAGATGTTAGCCTTAAGGCGGAGCTGTGCATTAGAGGGTTAATTCCGTAACGACTTTCCTTGAAAAGTTATATTTTTACATCATACCGTCTTGTGGCATGTCCCAGGTTGTCTGATTTCTAAGAAGTGAGGAGGTGGTTTTTTTTTCAATGATTCCCTCTCTACTTAGTCTGTATCTTGTGTTTTCTGCAACGCTTTCCACCACCATATGTAGTGGGGTGAGGTTGAGAATCACTTTCATGGCTGCCGTTGGGCATGTTTGCATTGCTCCTGTAATGCATATACAGGCTGTCTTTGAATTTTGGTGAGGTTTTCTCTCTTCGTCAATAGGCTAGTTCTACTACTCCACGCAATGGCTCCATAAGTGATGATTGGTCTCACTATGGCAGTGTACATCCGCTTAGGATTTTCGGGTTACAGCCCCAGTTTCTTCCTACTAGATTTCTGTACACCATTAGAGCCATTTTTGCCTTGTATGTAATCTCCTTTTCGTGTTTGTTCCACAGGAGTTTACTGTCTAGAGTTGAACCTAGATTAGTACTTGACTTCTTATCTCCATCTGTCTCCACCTCGGATATCCTCCGTCAGTTGTACCAGTGCAGTCTCCGTAGATCTGCCTGCCCGGTAAGCATGCTGACATGAGTGGAGAGGTAGTCTCTTTAGGATTTCCGTTCTAATATGGTTATTAATAGTCGTGCCCCTTAACCCACCTCAGGATAATATTGTTATCTGCCGAGGCGTTAGCTGAATCTTAATGACAAATTTCGAAATATCTACCATTCATGTGTCTTCTCTGAAAATATGCCGCATGGTTTTTCTAGACGGGGAGAGGATGAAAACGAAACGAATTGTGTACTGACATGAGAACAATAAGGGAGGATAGTACCCTGAGGTTCAAATGGCTAAAGAGCCAATAGGCAGGAAATAACCCTTGAAAGGAGGAAGAAAACCAGTATTCGCGTATCCTGTGATCAGAGAGGAGGAGTGTGCCAATGGGATTGGTGATATTTAGGTTCTCCTTCATCTTATACGACTATTATCTTGTTGTGATAAAGCAATTCAACCGTCTTCGTCCAAGATGCGGGAGCGACAGATGAACCTCGCGCACATTCGTTTGTGAGGCAACTTTCGGCACTAGGATGTAGTGGTGCATTTATGTTATGTAGTTTTAAACGTTGGTTGAGCACAGGAAGGGGGTGTCGGGGGTAAATATTAACAGTGGTAACGGTATTGATTGCTGTTAGTCTCAGTTGCAATGATATGTTAAATTTCCCAAGGCCAAATACTGTTAGTAATATTCACAGCAAGCCATTATAAACATAACCCTGTACAACTTCATCGAGTACATCGAATCAATCGTTTGTTGCATGATGAAGCAGAGCCATTCATCGGCGTTAAAGAAACAATGTATTAGGGGGCGTATATGCAACCCTTCTTAGGGCACAAAAGGGCAAATTACGGCACCTTGTAATTAATGATTCGCGCATAGTTCGGTTCAGTGATCAATTCGACTGTCTGGGAAATTGAAATTTAACTTGTTTTGAGGTAAAAGCTCCACACGCTACTAGAAGGAGGAATTGAAAATGGGGTGGTTTTGGTTATTAAGCGAGGATTCTCTTACATTGCGCTATTTTATTCGGGGTTAGAGTAAGTAGTTCGAGAGATAACATTAATTAAATATTCGTGTTTGAACACCGCTATTTTTAACTGTAAAAATAGTTTCTCTCGAACTAATAGCAAAAACTTATGCAGCATAATTTTGTATACCCAGGAGATTGTTTTTAATATATTTGCTGCTTGAAATTACCTATCAAGATGGAATTATTTGAAAAAAATTGCCATCAGTATAAAATTCGTGCTCAACCAAAAATGACTGATGACATAACGAGAACGTTCATGATATATTGAAAACTGACAGTGTCCTTGTCAGTCAGACGACGGGGTAAACGCTTCTCGTTGTGCGTTTGTGAATTATTTCTAATTTTTGGTTCAAATTTGGGTAGTAGCGGGGAAAATTTTCAATAAATCTTGGTGGTGAAGACATTTCTAAGCCTTGGACATTATTAACTTCGGTGCTCGGTCAATACCACCATGGTGTATAATATACTATTTTTTGGTTCTGGGTTCGTACAGGCAAATACATACACATGTACAGTGCTCTTCAAAAGTCCCCTTCCCCCCTCGTACCTTTTGAACGGCTACACTTACATTAATAAAATTTTGAGGATGAAAATAAAGTGTTGTAAACTTCTCTACGAATGGTAACAGGTGACGTAATAGTAATAGATGTCGTCATATAATACAGCCATATTAATTTTGTTTGGATTTAAACTAATTTTGACGGATAAATTAAATAAATACGAAAATTATCGAAATTATTTTTTCAAATTCAATTGATCAAATATCAACAATGGATTCTTATAGCAAGTGTTCGAAATGTGCTCCGTCTACTTCCTGACAGTAATACATCCTATTAGTAAACTCGTTCGAATGTGTCCGCTGAAATTGCATTGCATTCTTCAATAATTCTTTCTTTCGAAACACCAATGTTATTTGGTGCCGTAGTATAAACCTTGGATTTCAAGTACCCCCATAGAAAAAAATCTTATGGTGTCAGATCTGGTGACCGAGTTGGCCATTCTATAGGACCTCGCCGGCCGATCCATTACTGTCAGGAAGTAGACGAATCACATTTCGAACACTTGCTATAAGAATCCATTGTTGATATTTGATTAATTGAATTTAAAAAAATAATTTCAATAATTCCGATATTTATTTAATTTACCAGTCAAAATTAGTTTAAACCCAAACAAAATTAATATGGCTATGTAGCCAATGTTAATGCCTTTCAAACGAGATATCACTTGCCATAAGGTCCTATTTAAAATTATTGGCCAGGGTGGCACTGGGACGACATCTATTACTATTACGTCACATGTTACCATTCGTAGAGAAGTTTACAACATTTTATTCCCACCCTCAAGATTTTATTAATGTAAGTGCAGCCGTTCAAAAGATACGAGGGGGGAGGGGACTTTTGAATAGCACTGTATAATTAAGTACTCACACCAAAATGATCTTCACAGCAATAGTTACCTACCAGTTGTAGTCTGTTCAAGTTTTACTGCAGGCACAGCCACAGGCTCTGTAACCGATATGTGTTCGTACAGTAATGATATTCACATTGTTCTAGCTTGGAAAATTGTGGAGAAAAACTAACTAAACTTAACGAACAAAGTTTTAATGCAATGTTTTTATTTTTTAATAATACAAACTGTAAACACACAAAATACTTATACATATTATATAAGGTTTGTTCCAACAACCACCTTCTGATTAGTAGGTGAACGTTCGTGCACTTATTTATGTACGAATCAAACGTTCGAAAACCTGTACGTGAATTAATTCCTGAACATCATACCCTATGCATTGTTGGAACGATTCTACGATCCATTTTTAAACTGTTACCACTTTCAGGAACTTTATTACAACCTTATAAGTTAACGTTTTATTTATGTATGATTTATGTTTATTCACCATTACCTAACCTTCAGGGCGAGCTGTATCAAACACTTTAACTCGGTTTAATAATAACTGATGTTCAGACTGTGGCTGATTGATGTATTTATTATCAACAATTACATCAGTCTACACATCCAGTCATCATTAAATCGAGTTTAGGTGTTTGATACTGTTTGATACAACTCGCCCTAAAACATCAACTGACAGTTTGGACGAACGGTTCTACATCCAGATCTCTGATGAAAATGATCGTTCGCCGACACGTTCATGAACGTGTCCAGTTTTTGTTGGAACGCATTTTTATCAGTCCGTGGAATTGTCGGAACTTGTTGGAACAGAAATTTTGTTATGCGCATGATCGTGACGTTTATGTACGCATCATTTCGCCTACTTGGAACAAACCTAATGACTTTGATAATTCTCCAAACTTCAAATTAGAATTGTCTTTTTATAATTGGCTGTTAGTTCATGAAACATATAATCGGAAAGAAGCTAACTTCATCTTAAGGTTTGTGAAGTATCTGTAGTAAAAGTTGCAAACATTTAGGGATCGATATTCGATTTAAAAATGAAGTACTAATATATGTCAATAAAATACTACAAACCGGATATTCCATATTTAATATCTACTCAAAGCATTTTACTAATTTTCTTCGACGTAGCAGCGCCCTCAAGAATAAGGGCGATCACCCTGAACAATTATATCACCCAGTCTGCTAATTCTAGACCCGTTTACTAAATGAACCTTATCATCGCAATTATGAAATTCCTTATTGTCTTCGGCGGTTAATTTTTGGCATCCAATTTGTCGTGAAAATGACATCAAACCCTGAAAAGGTCGATGCGGGCAACAGGTCATGTGAAAGGGACCGTATGAAAAATAAAAGTAACTCCATAAAACGTTCTGTCGGTAGAACAATAGCTTCATTTATTCATGGGATGTAATTTAGTGGTGGCGGGTTAGCTCATTCATGGAAGGTCACTCTTTCGGAGCAGATCGCCTAGTCGCTGTTTTGTTGTAATAAAAAGCCTTTGGAGGCACCTGAATACGGTGGGAAATTGGAACGGGATTATGGTTTAAGCAAAATGACTTCTTGCTATTTTGTAAAGTAAGGGTTAGATCCGTTTTTAGCGTCAAAAATAATTTGATTAAGAAACATTTATAGACACAATCGGTGAATTTTAATATATAGTTTGAGCGTACTCTACTTAGCATCAACACAACTTCTTGGGTCGTGATTCACACTGTAGGAATTTAAACTCCCCAAGGAACTCCACTAGCTGTCGGCAATCGTTCGTTATTCGTGCTTTTTTTGTGGAGGAAAGAATAGATTGTAATCGGTGAATGTTGGAGGTGAAAAATCGCTCTGCATCCATTCTAGATTTCATCCGTTTTGAGTGAAGTTTATTAACGACATCTTTTCAACATAACTTCATTATATACCAATTTTTACCAAGTGAAGTGATAGGAGGAATATTTAATCCAAGTGTTTTAGTATTTCCTGCTAAGGCTAAGGCTTCTCCAATTGCACAAGTGCATCAAAATTATCTGCTTATTTTGATGCACGAGTGTAATTCGGAGGAATATTTCCCGAATACGAATATTGGTTTGAATATTAAATTCCTATCTCTTTTTTGCGCGATCGATCTTTTTTGTTGATTTACAGCATCGGTTGTCAGGTCGGTAGGTTGTGTTTACTGGTTTCTAAGTCTAACACGTCGGTAAGTGATTTACTTACTGTTCACACGTCGGTAAGAAAATTACTTACCGAACGTCTCACCTCTACATACATTCAATTGGTCCTAAATATAGTATATTGAGTATCAAGAACGGTAATGGTTTTTTATCGGTCGACAGCAATGTTGCTGTCGACCGGTATCACCCTTAACGTTCGAAATGCTTATACTATTTTTTGCGCGATCGTATTGAAATATTCGAATTTCGAATGAAATAATTTAAATTTCTTCGAAATGAACGAAATGTCAAAAGGGACATTCATACTTCTCGATCAGTTTAAAATATAATTTGCATTTTGGTGAAATTGTTCCCATGCTATTTATTACTTTTCATATTGTTCTGTTCGATTCCGTTCATTAAAAAAATATAAATCCTCTTATTTTTTTCGTTTCTTTTGTGTAATGAATGAGGTAATATATTATTTAGGACCACTTAAATGTATGTAGGGCTAAGACGTCGGTAAGTAATTTACTTACCGACGTCTGAACGGTAAGTAAATCACTTACCGACGTGTTAGACTTAGAAACCAGTAAACACAACCTACTGACCTGACAACCCATGCTGTAAATAAACAAAAAAGATCGATCGCGCAAAAATATATTACTTAATTCATTACACAAAAGGAACAAAAAAAATAAGGAGATTTATATTTTTTCAATTAAAAGAATCGAACAGAACAATATAAATAGTATATTAAGTATCCAGAACGGTAAGGGTTGTTTACCGCTCGTCAGCATCGCTACGCTCAGCCTCCAATTTTGCGGGAGACCGGTATTACCCTTAACGTTCGAGATGCTTATACCATTTTTTGCGCGATGGTATTGAAATAAATTTCGAATAAAATAATCTAAATTTCTTCGAAATGAACGAAATGTCAAAAGTGACATTTATACTTCTCGATCAGTATATATATAATCATATACCCTTATACCCAAAGGTGTCAGGTTTGCATTTAATTCTCATACATAAATTTTTTCCATTCTTTCCTGTTTCTTGCCAATGTTCTTGCCTCTTCCCATGATTTACCTCTCTCTCTCTCTCGTAGTATATTACCCACTATTGTATTCCATGTTTTTTTCGGTCTTCCTTTTTTTCTTTTTATTTGTATTTTTGCCTCATATGTAATTTTAACTTGTCTACTGTTATTCATTCTCTGAATATGTCCCCACCAGCTGAGTTGTCTTTGTTCTATAAATTTTAGTAGGAGTTGGACACCTAATTCCTCTCTTATTTTTGTGTTTCTAATTTTGTCCATTCTTGTTGTTCCAAATGTTCTTCGCAAGTATTTCATTTCTGCTGCCTGTATTTTGCTTTTTTGTTCACTTGTAAGAGTCCAAGATTCGCATCCATAGGTTAAAACTGGTCGATATATTGTATTATACACTTTTACTTTTGTCTCTTTGGTGATTTCTTTTTTGTTTGGAAATTTTTGGTTCATAGAATAGTATAGCTTAGTTGTTTTCTCTATTCTTTCATTTATCCCTGCCTCTTGTTTTCCTGTTTGGTCAAGAGTATTTTAATTCTTTTACTTGTTCTGTTTGTACATTATCTATTTTAATTTCTGTGTTGATCTCCTGATTTCCTATAACGAGTATTTTGGTTTTATTTTTGTTGATTTTCATGCCTTCTTCTTCCATAACATCTTTCCATATGTTCAAGTTTTCTTGTAATCGGTTTTCACTTCCTGATATTAGCACCACATCATCTGCCAAAACTCCTTCGGCTATCTCTACTCTTTCTAAATTTTCATACCCGACGAACATTTTCTTCACCTTCTGTTCGCTTTTTTGAATAATACTGTCCATAATGTATATTAAATAGTGTTGGGCTCAGTCCCCCTCCTTGTCTCAATCCTATGTTGGTTCTAAATCCTGTTGATTTTATGTTGTTTTTCATGATAAAATTTATGTTTGTTTCATATATATCTTGGATAATTCCAATTATTATACCTGACAACCGATGCTGTACATAGACAAAAAAGATCGATCGCGCAGAAAAGTAATAAATATCGATCGAGAAGTATAAATGTCACTTTTGACATTTCGTTTATTCCGAAGAAATTTAAATCATTTTATTCGAAGTTTATTTCAATACGATCGCACGAAAAATGGTATAAGCATTTCGAACGTTAAGGGTAATACCGGTCTCCAGCAAAATTGGTGGCTGAGCGTAGCGACGCTGACGAGCGGTAAACAACCCTTACCGTTCTTGATACTTTATACACTATTTTTTAATACCAAATTACCATTTGTGTTGTATCATCCAATGTATATTTTTTCAGCACAAAAGCTCATAAACTGTCGCCACACGTATTGTCTGTTGTGTTTGGTGTTCTTTGGTTCGCTTTCCATCACTTTATTCTCTATAATTCCCAATGAATCACATACAAAACAAGACATTTTTAAAAATATTTTTTGACTTCACTTGTCAAACTGATTTTATTCTCAATTATCATGGATTCACAATGGGATTACCGTGGATACGTAAACAATGCAATTATCGCAGTGCTCTTTCGGTTTCTACAGTGCAGTTACCAGTGTAATCAATCGATAATTGCACTTCTCTCGTGGAAATGGAACTTCTTGTATATTTATATCAGATTCATACACGTGATATTCCTCATCTCCAGTTTGTTATTGAGAAACTGTAAATCGAAAAATACACAATTTTAATTTCAATTTTATAAATGGTCTCTTAGAATTCAGAAACGGTTCCACTGATTGATGTTTTCAAATCAGAGGTAAGGCCCAATCATTGTCCCTCTGGGGAAATACTTTATCCAGGCTCCCCGGATAGCCGAGCTATCGCTGATCGGATAACGATGAAAATAAACTTTCCTGAAAAACATTTTCAATCGACAGACGTCATTCGTTAACAATACAGACTCTTGTTCATTAACCTAACGCATTTTGTGCTAAAGTTATGCTGGTCTTTATTTATTTTTTCGCCTGAATTTCGATGGATAAAAATTAATCCAGCATCGTGAGGGGAAAATTGACTATATACGTTTGTCGATTCACTGAATATAAAGAAAAATTACATTTAGCTCGATCAGCATCGATAATAATAAATTATATTCTTTGTTGAATCTTGTGTAGATGACTATTTATCAAAGGAAGAGGAAAAATATCGCTTGCACTAACAATGATTGGTATCGATAAGAATAATTTCAGTTCATACGATTATACCGGGTGATTTTAAATTCATGGAAAATCAGTGATTGCCCGTATAAAATTATGATGGGACTTTCTCATGACACACTTTTCTCGGCTCTTCTTTTTTTTAAAGGAGCCGTCCCTTCGCCGGCACCACCTAAGCCTCCTGGGCTTATTGTGAATACTCCTAGTGTTCTGACTACAGCCTATTCAGCCAAACCGTTCCCTGTATTTGCTCATACAGGTTCTTAGCTGGTTGGTTGTAGAAGTATTCTGGAGTCATTTGGGGTCTACCATATAGTTTCTGCCTCCTGTGGTCCAGTGTCTCACAGTTGCATAGTATATGCAAAGCTGTTCCGGTATCCTTTTTGCATGTGAGGTCTCCGTTATACAGCCCTATTCTGTTTAGGTGCTCCTTTGTGGGAAAGTGTCCAGTAAGTAGCCCCCTTAACAGCCAGTTTCACAATAATAGGTTACCTCTTGGTTAAGAAGTTACCAACGGATACGACAAATTTTGGGTTTCACAATATGTGGTCAAGGGTATAAGTATAGGTTAACCTTTAAAAAATTTAACTGCCACCCAAAGTACGGGTAACTGTGATAACCAATGAAATCTAACCTAATTTATGATTGTTAACTGCATCAACTGTCAAATTTTGAAACTGTATATTGTTATTTTCAATTACAAACAGTTAGAAGCCTGAGATATTCCGATGTTAATGCCGATGTGACGGTGAAGTCCCAAGACGTGATTATTTCGATTTTTTTATGCAGATTTCGTTTGTCGAAGTGGACAGAGTAGAAAGTCTGTTAGAAGATATTGAGCGTAGTTGAAGCGTAGGGTAGTTTGGTAGTTCCAGTATAAAAACTGTAAAACATAACCTCCAAAGGTCTTCTTTTTCCTTTCATTTGACATAGAACATCATACTATCGATGGTTTTCATACCAACGCAACAAAAGTTAATATAATTTCATAAGTTATCTGACCATCAGTTAAATGATGATTGTGAAGCATGTTCTAATGGTTAGTGTCTCGGTTAAGGTTACTTAATCCTAAGAGTTTACCACCGATTGTGAAACTGGCTGTAAGCTGTAAGTTTGTTCCTGCTCATTGAGAGTGTTTATTGTGTTGCTCTTCTACCCACCCTTTTGACAATGACCTAGTTGAGCATCTGGGAATGCCCACTGCTGGTTCGGGTCCGTTAATCAGGGTTGACGATCCTGCTCTTGCGAGTTCGTCAGCTTTTTCATTGCCAGCGATTCCTTTGTGACCTGGGACCCACTCCATTGTTACACTGTTCTGAGTCACCAGTTATTTGCCGCATTCCCATACCAGCCGAGATGTTACCTGCTTAGAGCTCTGAAGTGTTTTGAGATCAGCTTTACTGTCACTGTAGATCCTGATCTACCTGTTGTTGTAGGCTTTCATGTTGTTTGCCCTTGCACATGCAAATATTGCATAGACCTCTGCCAGAAATACCGAGGCGTATTTTCCAAGCGAGACGATTCCTTCATATTTGCTCGAGCTGCTGCTCAGCTTACCTCCTTCCGAGATATCTCCCTAAAAGATTTGATATTAAATAAAGTAAGGGTTGATTCTTACTCAGAATTTCGCAGAGGTGGGCTGAGAAAATGTTGTCACATGAAAGACTCATCATAATTCTATACAGGCAAATACTTCCGTATAATAACACATAACAAAAAAAAACATTTTCAATTAGTTTTCCACTTCATGTACCAATAATTCTCATTTGACAACTGAATATAGAAAACTCTTTGCAATCGATGCTCTTAAATGGAACATCGGTTACAAGAAGTATTAAATATTATTTTTGGTTTTCATGTGACTGAAATTCCCGAAGGAAAACACTTATAATTCCCGTCATAGCTTTCGTATTATAACTAATGCAACAAGGCAGAAGCTTCTATTATTTTCCTTCAAACAACGTTTGTTTTATGGGAAAACAAAAAGCCGAAGTGAAAACGGAGCAATCCATGGATATCCTTCGTTCGTTTCTGATGTGAAAAAGCGTAATCTGGCACCGCCCACTCGGAAAACTATACATTGGTGAAATGAAGGACGTTTTTCGTTTTTTGATTGCTCAGAAAGAAAATAGACTTTCATGGAGTGGTGTTTTTATTGGAATCCTTAAGTAAGCACAGCTACCTACTATCGATGGTTATGAAAAATTAAAAATAATATACGATGGTGATTTATGAAATTGATTGATTGGCAGGGCACCACCAGTCAGAGGTACGAGAGCTTAATTTCCCGACTCAATCCAACGTTGCCAAATTTAGTAGTAACATTACAATATTGAAGTAAATATGTAAATATCAGAAAATAAGAAATAAGAAACTAAAAAAAACTCAAGTCCTAACAGGGTTTCGAACCTACTACCTCTGAGTTGTAAGCTGACATTCAGTCACATCGAATAGAAGGTTAAAGGCTGCTTGGACGCATGCGCACCTCAACTACTAAATTTGACGTGGTGGGAGGATTGGGTCGGGAAATTAAGCTCTCGTGTCAGAGGTTACTTGGTCGTACTATTAATGATATTCAATAGGATTTTTTTAAATGTTATTCCTGATTTTTCTTTTTTCTCGTGTTTTGTGTTGTTCAAGTCCACATCTATCTATTTAAAGACATTAATTTCTCTTATCTCATATGATCATTATTTTCCTATTCCAAACTCAACAATGCAGTTTATATTTTGTTCCATACAATCCTTAATATACTCTTGTGGAAAATACAGTCCAGAAAGACCAGGCAAACACTTTTAGTGCACATATCCCCGGGATATGGAATAATATTTACATGCCGACTGTGGTACATACATATTGCTAAAGAAAAATAAGATGTTAGCATTCAACAGAACAGTTCGCAGTATTATAAATATAGTATAACTTCATGTTGAGCAAGAGCCTCGAGTGGAGAAAAAATACGGTTAGCAATTGTGACTGTTAAAATTATTTGTACTAATAAAAATAAGTTTTTGTGGTCGTGATCAATATTGCTTTATCAAATGATTACGTGATAATAGATAAGTTCATTTCCCCATCTGGCATTAATATTAGCTTGGGAACGATAAAGTTTGCTTTAGATCTGATTTTGAATCGAATTTTGTGGAATATGTTTCCATTACTTTACCAGCTCTAGAGAAGTTCTGGTGTCGAACACATGTGTTCGTACACGTCTCCTCATCTCATCCTAAACATGTCTCATGGAATTTAAATTTGGACTGCGAGCAGGCCATACCAATCACTGGACTTGAACATCATCATCTCCAAAAATAACCCTAAACAGTACAAAATGGTGTCCTGAAACTTTAGTCAGGTACCGATCCATTCTCGATAAAGACTAGGTACCTCTTGTTTTTGAACTAAGAAGAGCGATTTGAGTTGGCATTTCTGCAGTCTAGTGATTTGTTTAGCTGCCGCCCGTTTCACACAGCTTTTTTGAAACAACTGACAACGATATTTGTCAGTTTTGTGTTTATATGAAATTATAACTTCAATGTCTTCTGTAAGTTCCTTGTGGCATTACTTATTCGTTTTTCTCCTATTTTTTGGGAATCAAACCACAATAATGTTTTTCATTTTTTATTTTGACGTTTCGGTTGCTTTCCAGCTACCGTTGTCAAGATAAACTAGTAATAATAGTTATTTATGTAACTAGTTATGAAAACAGCGATATTGTTCAACAAGCGTAATATTTGCCAAAATGAGCGCCAGCGAGTTTTGCAAATTATGCGAGTTGAACAATGTCGCTCTCTTCATAACGTGTTTACCTACAACGTTTGATCTAATTCCGCGCTTTTATAATATTTAATAAAATCTTAAATTACAATGGTAAAATTAAAGTGGATTCGAATGGTGTTAAAAGTATTGTTACTATGAAGTATTCACCCAGAAAAATGACCTACTTCTAATAACTGTGTCCATATTAATGTTGTCTTCAATGTTTAGAAATCTCATACTATTGAATTAAAATAATGGGGTTATTGTCAGCTCAAATAATGAAATAATTGTCAGTTTTGACAGTACCTAATTAATAAATTATTCTTCAAAACCCAAACAGTTTTACATAACTTCTTTTCATAACTGATATATGAAGGTTATGAAAAATGTGACGTTATCTAACGTCAAGGAGTGACTTAAAGTGTCACATTTGATAGCGGAATTAGATAATAGTATATTAAAGTATAAGTGGATATTAACGGCGAAGCCGGAGTGCTTGAAATGGAGCAAGTGTTTTAGAGACCAGTTAACAACGAATACTTTACGCTATTTTTTTATTGGTGCACTTTGAAATTATAAATCCTGGTATCTATTACTACTACAACAAGAAATGGAAATAAGAACTAATGATGTAAAATGGTTGAATTGCGTTCTCATAGAAATGAGGAAAACATAAAATAATTTACATTTTGATGGAAGCTTAACCTCATTGAGTTCTGAGAATGTTAATAGTATCAATTTAAATACCATTTCCTCCGATTTGAAAAATCGAAATGTTAATTTGTCAAACAATATCAACTGTACTTTCCATTTTCATTTATAAAATTGAAATTGTTGAATATTGTTCGATGAAGGTTTTGGCGTTACAAAGTAGAGGTACAGATCAATAATAAAAAAATTGACATTTAGACTTCGTTGTTGATATTGCCATGTAACTTTAAAAAACGCGCGTGTTTTAAAGTTCGATTTAAACACGCTGTTTTTATTGGTGAGCCATTTTACCTATTTGAAGCACGCCTCAGCGTGTTTAAATCGAACTTTAAAACACACGCGTGTTTCTAAGTTACCGTGGCAACATCAACAACTCGAGAAACGAAGTCTAAATCTATGGTCTATAAATCATGACTAAATGACAATTGCAAGAGGTTGACAATATAAAATCGTCGGAGGGTGGGTTTTAGGTAAATTATTCCGATTAGTAACGATTTATTCACTCACAATAACTTATTGATATAAAATGGTTATAAAAATAAAGGTAAATAACGATAAAAATAGATTTGAGAAAAGCCGGTAACTTATAAACAGAGTTTTACATGTTGACTCTAAAGAACTAATTAGCACACTACTCCAACGGACAGTTCAAAAGGCGGGTCAACCAAAAAGCGCAGTTGCCACGTTGAAATCATTATCGGGAATCTTGCTACACAATTTTTTTATTACTACAGGAGTAGTTTGTAACGTCAAAACTTTTATTCGAACCATTGATTTCGTATCCACTTATACTTTATAGTATATTAAGTATTAAGAACGGTAAGGGTTGTTTACCGGTCGACAGCAATGTTTTGCTGGAGACCGGTATGGGTAGGTAATGCATGTACAATTTTTTGCGCGATAGTATTGAAATAAATTTCGAATAAAATAATTTGAATTTCTTCGAAATGAACGAAATGTCAAAAGTGACATTCATACTTCTTCATCAGTTCAAAATATAATTTGCATCTGGATTATATTGTTTTCATGCTATTTATTACTTTTTATATTGTTCTGTTCGGTTCTGTTCATTAAAAAAAATATTAATCTTCTTATTTTTTTTGTTCCTATTGTGTGATGAATGGAGTAATATATTATTTAGTGCCACTTGAATCTATGTAGGGCTAAGACGTCGGTAAGTAATTTACTTACCGACGTCTGAACGGTAAGTGAATCACTTACCGACGTGTTAGACTTAGAAACCAGAAAACACAACCTACCGTCCTGACAACCGATGCTGTAAATAAACAAAAAAGATCGATCGCGCAAAAATATACTATTTTGATCCCTATCTGACACAACGAAAAAAATATGACAACTGGACAATCAATAATATTTTGAAGTTTAAGACTACAAAACTTTGTTGTCAAATTTTATTAAGGTCCATTCATACTAGATCACACCTTTTATGACATTCTAACGATATGATAGTCTACTAGAAATGGAATCCAGTGAAGTGCACGTTCCAGGAACGGTTTTTATTAGGATAGCTTGTTTTTTTTCGCTTATTTTGGAAATATTGTTAATAAAACGCGTTTGTTGTTACTTTTTTGTGTATGATTATTTTTGTTTTCAAAATATGTATAACACAGTTTGGTGATTTTGTGTATTTAAGTGTGTATCGATTAACAACACTATTCCAAAGATAAATCATAAGAAAACCTGGATAAAAACTTATGATGATATCCTGATAACGCAGGTAATTGATTATTGGAAATTTCTCTTTCTAACATTGGTAACCAAATTTGACTACATTCGCCTAGGTTCAAATTACGGGATGATTCTAATTTTATGCTCGGCAGTGTATATGTCTCTCCAGTTTATATTGGACAGAGAACATTGGATTGTTTAATAAAGAATATTTTGGTGTGTCCAATACATTTAATGGAGTCCGATCGAATTCAGGAGTGGCGACATTATTTATATCACTTAAATAGCAGGAAGTAGAATAAA
>CAJUYI010002597.1:0-30014 GCA_910591695.1 Galerucella pusilla | reverse complement strand
GCTTTTAGTACCTGCCCTTTTTCCGGCCGAAATTACATCCGCCCTCAATTTCAACAATGCCTTGATACTGAATTCTTACGGATATTGACAAAAGTATTATAATCTATTAATATGGAAATAAAAAGCAGAAAATGTCTAAATATGGGATAAACTGAAGTATTAAACTAGTTTACCTGGGAATTCATTCACAACAATCTTACCGGAACCTTTCTAGGTAAAAAGGTTTGATAAGGAAGAATTGTTAATATTAATTTGGTCCTCAAGAAGATTATCTGAACATTCCTTTCCATTTATCTCAATAGCTTTTGAAATGTTTAATTTGAGGGATCAAGAGGGATTCAAAATATCTATCGAAAGTGTGTTGGTTTGCTAATAAATGATCTGAGTAGCTGGAATCTGATTTTTGGTTGTCATAGCTCAATATCAAGAATCATTTGACCTCGGAAACACGTTTTTAGCCATTTCAAATGACATTCCATCAACATAGTCTGCTTTCGACCATATTTCACTTCAATATTTGTTTATTCTACAATGACCGGTGAGGATTCCAATTTTGACCTCCTCCCTATCCATGTTCAGCAAGGCATCTGCTTTCAAATAATAATAATAATAAACGTCATTTATTGGTACAAGAAATGACCATCGACCGAGGTCCTTCAGCCAGTATTATTTACATTGTTTATTTCAATATAGGTACCCAATAGTAATAAAAGTAATATTTTGTGTTATTAAAAAAAAAAATTATAATTAATCAGAAAATAAAAAAAATAAAAAAGGTAGAAGTTACTGCCAGAATTTTCACTATCCTTCAGTGACTATTTACCACTTCCCAAACTGTCTTATTAGGATATTTTCGTTTCAACTGTTGTGTGTGATCTCGTTCAATGCATAGTTTGTCCTTTATTTCTTTATTATGCGTCTGCTTAGAGAATGTTTGGGACAAAGTTGTCATTCTATCCTCCAGTGGCTGTACCTTTGTGGTTTTGTATAAAAGTTTGTTTGATGGATTGTGGAGAGGGTTTGATGGATGTCTTATTTTTATGATGGCTTTTAAAGTTGTTGTCTCTGCTGTCTGTAATGTTTTCCATACGGGTCTTCTTGTTGTTTGGTATACTATATGGCCATACTCGAGTATCGGTCTACAGATACTTTTGTATATGTGTGCTGCAATTTTCTCACTTATGCCCATGTTTTGGTATGTTATGCTTCGAAAGTGTTTTTCTCGGCTAATACATTTTTTCTTTGCTATCTCCACGTTTTTATTAAAGTTAAGTTTATTGTCGATAGTCATACCAAGGTACTTTACAGTTGATGTGCATGGAATTATCTTATTGTATTATAAACAGATGGTGTTTTGTGTGTTGGTGTATGATTGAAGATTATTAATTGCGATTTCAAAGGGTTGGGCTCCGTTCTGTTCATTAATGTTTGCAGTTCCTTCATTGTTTTTTTGATGCTGTTATTATGACTAATTGAAGCGGTGTCATGTGCATACTGCAATATGTATTTTTGTAAATTAATGTGCTCTGGTGCTAACCCAAAGTTGTATATGTCATAACAGTAGATATTGTAGGGACTCCTTGTTGAGGTATAATTGCTGCTTTCAATTTCCAAGATTAATTGATAAAAGTCAACCTTATCGAATACAACGTTGATTTAGGCGTAATTTAGAATTCCACACTAGCTTTAACTTGCAGTTGCTGGAGCTAAACGCTAAATGTCATCATTTTGACACTCATTTTAGTTGCAATACGTGGTTCATTTTGTCACTCAGGGACAACAAATCCATTTATTCCTACTGAGAATACCTAGTTTTATTATGAAATTAATTAGACAACTACATATTATGATATTTTTATCGAGAAATCACTGTAATTTATTATAAATATTAAACGTACAGTTTTGAAACGTATTGCCACGGAATACTGCTGCCTTTTGTTCATTACTTGTAGACATAGATGAAACCCCAGATGATACATCATTGTTAAAAAACTCAGCCACGTTTGAATTCATTGTTATGCTTGTCGATGTACTTTGTTTCGGAACTGCGATATTGTCGATATTTGTCAATGTATTTTGCCCAAGTATCTTCACAGCTGTTTTTCTTCCATTATTGATAGATTCGTCGATATAATTTTCAGCAACAGCGTTGAACTTCCATCCACCATGCCTTTTCGACGTTTGTATATTATCAGCTCCAGCATCTGACAGTACCTAACGTTGCAGACGATCTGCGAAATGCATGGCTAGTATAGGTATAATTTAGGATTTTGCAAGCCAAGGAATGTTGCTATTTTTTGGGGGGTGTCAGAAAATGTGGTGATGCCAACAGGTTGAATTAGATTAACCCCATCAACATCACCTTCGGTTATTGTAAAAATTCTCCCAATCTTTGTCTTCGTATCTGGAATGCTTATTTTAATAAAAGAACTGCAGTCGGTAACATCCTCGGTCCGCATATTTAGTAATTATTCATTTCTTCGGCAACCTCCTGCTATCCCAACTATAAAGATTACTTTCAAACCTAAATAAATGTAATCATCAGCTTCTATTGAAAATCTACTGAAATCTTCCTTACTAAATGTTTTTGATTTTTTTGGCCGATATCCTTCCGCATTCCTTTTCAAAAAAGCAATCAAATTTGTAAACCTACTGATATCCACATTTTTATTGACATACATTGTTGTTCGTAACATCGAATAGTGACTTCACATCCTCGACGGTTGGAATATTTTGGCTTTGTATGAAAAATAAGCAAGAAGAACCTTTTCTGATACCGTTTTGCTTTTGATTCACTTGGCAACAAATTTACTACAATAGCTTTTGCAACTTTTTCAACGTCTGAAGGTAGGGACTCTTCAGATTCGCTCATTTTTAAAGACAGAATGGACAGAATTAACAAATAAATGTGTTTATTTTGACAAATATATCTTAACATTTGAGGTTTTGATCATTGTTGTAATGGTTATCTCTATAGAAACAAACAAGCATGGCTTTGATAGTATTTAAAATTTCAATGAAACGTAATGAAAATTTTCTTTTTTTATTTTCGTCATCTGAATTACAAAAAATCTTGTATATAAACACGATGCAAAACGCCGTGTTTTTTGCACACGATGTGTTGGACCACTCGCTACGCTCGTGGTCCAATCCTCACTAGTGCAAAAACACGTTTATTTTGCAATTAGTTGCATAAATAGCTATTTCACCACTCAAAAAAATGTGCCCATAGTGCGAGCTTGAATTATACCTCCAAAAGGTTCCATAAATCAGAATTAAGAGATTGAGAGAAAATAATCAACTTCCAATGCAAATTTCATGAATTTCCTCTAGCATCATTTATATTAAAGTAGACGCACAAAACCATGTTCACAATTTAATTGTATTAATATTCTTTTGAAGCGAATTGGTGATTGAATAAACTGGTATACAAATGAGAACAACGCTTTTTTTATAATAATCCTCCGAATGAAAACTCTGAAAAGTAATTTAAAAAAATACGGTTTATGAAAAAAGACAAACACAATCCCCTTCATATCTCAGCTAACCCAAAGCCTTTGTGATCTGTTCGGATTTAAGGGATTATTTAAACAACAAAACCTGACAAAAACTAAGTGAGTATACAACAATCTAAATGTATTTTTTTTGTTTGTGACATTTGTACTTATTTGATGTTTAATAAAGACATTTGAGTTTGAATTGTCATTCCAACTTTATAATATTAATAACGTCTCAACGTTCACCAAATTCACTATACCTACGGTAGAAATCTGCATACTATGATATGCACACCAAGTTCATATATATGGTTAGCTCAGATCTATTATTGTTTGTTGGAAATTAGAGTTGGTAACTCGACATTGGAGTAGTTTAGACAGTTCGCAACTTGTAGAAAACTTTTAGGGCTGAACTTAAACAGTTAGGATCATATAACTAATAACGCTAGGGAGTACAGAATGTCCAGTAAAATTTACATATCTGATCTCGACCATAAAAAACGTGTGTTAAAGCCATTCAGTTCAGTTCAAACTACTTTCCCGTAGCCCATTTAATGATTAGGTTCAAAAAAGTTTTGTTCGTAGACAGCATTTCCAATTGATTGGGAATTTGTCAAACTCTGACATTCCGTTTGTGATTCGTTGTAAATCAATTGGCAACTTTTGTTGTACGGACGGGTAGACAACTTTGACCACATAACAGTGGTATCTATGAAAAAAATGACCTAAGACTTCTCCATCACTTGAAGAAGATCTTGAATTATTGTGACTGGTTAGCTATTTCCGTGTTTTTTTCACAATAGAAAAATAATAAAAATATGTCACTTTCCACAGCATCACAATATGCATGCTCAAACTGAAAATTTGATCCTGGTCAGCAAATTATTCTGATAGTTGACAACTGATCCGAGACCGCAAATTTTTTCCTACGAACAGAGGATTTTCAAATCACCAACTGTCGAATTGTTTCTACGAACGCTTTTTGGAACTTTAGTTCCTTACGTCAGGTTATGTTTGAGCGACCAGGGGTCACGACGCAAAAGTTCTGGCCGTTACGTTACGTTATGTTACGTTGCTTCGTTATGTGCCATGCTTGCGTGCATGTGCTCTCTCCTGAGTCTCTCTCTCTTGTTTACGAAGCAGTGATTCATATGCTTCGGCCAGGAATCGAACCCGGGCCGCCGGCGTGGAAGGCGAGCATTCTACCACTGAACCACCGATGCTATATTAAAATTCTATGCAAAGCTGGTATTCGCAGTGCTGGTGATCTACTTGAATTTGTTCGGAAAAAATTTTACTATTATTTCCATTATTTTTTTCGCGCGATTGTTTTTTTTTATTCATTTACAGCATCGGTTGTCAGGACGGTTGTGTTTACTGGTTTTTAAGTTTAACACGTCGGTAAGTCATTTACTTACCGTTCAGACGTCGAAAAGTAATAAATAGCATAGAAACAATTTCACCAAAAAAAAAAAATATATTTTAAACTGATCAAGAAGTATGAATGTCACTTTTGACATTTCGTTCATTTCGAAGAAATTTAAATCATTTTATTCGGAATTTATTTCAATACGATCGCGCAAAAAATGGTATAAGCATCTCGAACGTTAAGGGTAATTACAACGTTTGCATTTCTCTCGTAAAATTGGACAAAATGATATGAGGATTGAGGGGTCTAGCACATTTACTTTTCGGAATACAGGGTGTTGAAATTTTGAAAACTTGAATGTTTTAATTCGATAACTTTAAAATTGATGGATAAATTAATTTGACTTTTTGCAGGTTGTTTTCAAATGTAAAAGGGCATATTTTGACAGAAATAGTAGTTTGTGCAACTAGTGTGGATATGATGGCCATATCGCACGAGGACGAAGTTTGAGCACGTCGCCGTAGGTGGTAGTGCTCAATCGTTCAAGTGCGATATGGACAATCCACACGAGTCGAACAGCATATTTTTTCCACGACCCACTTAAGAAAAAATCTAGGAAATTAAAATTTCTATAAACTGTAATATAATTTCAAATTGAAAATTCAACATTTCAATTTTATGTTCCCACTCATTTTTTTGTGGTGAACGTACAGTTCTTGGATGTCCAATTTGTATAATGATACGGTTTCCCTTTTTAAATATACGATGCGGTTATAAGTTGATGTTGCCAGTCGGACTCCCTCATGAAGGGTACCGTAGAATTATCTATAATAATGAATATTCTGCTAAATATTTGAAACGTCTACCTGTTGTCGTTATTTATAACAAGCAGAATAATTATTTAAAAATATTACTTATAAACAATAAAAAAAATACTTCACGGGGAATCGAACCCGGCTCTACCGCGTGAGAGTCTGGTTTGCTTACTACTCGACTTACTACTCTACTGTTCGGAGAAGCACTCGAAATATCCAAAGAGGTGAAATACCTGGGAGTGACCCTCGACTCTAAATTGAATTGGAGGGCACACCTGGAAAGAACTACTACCAGGGCAACCAGACTATTTTGGCAATGCAGAAGAGTTATGGGAAAAACCTGGGGAATAAGACCTGAGGTGGTACACTGGCTTTACACAACAGTGATTAGGCCTATGGTCACCTATGGAACGGTAGTCTGGTGGAGAAGGACAGAAGTGTCCTCAGTAGAGAACAAATTGGCTACAATCCAAAGACAAGCTCTTCTCGGTATTACCGGGGCAATGAACAGCACGGGCACGTCATCAATGGAAGCCCTTATAGGCCTCCCTCCTCTGGAACTTTTTGTTAGGGCAGAGGCGATGATGGCGATTCTTAGACTGAAATCGGGAGGCATGTGGACCCCGAACAATGTTCGTGGGGGACATACCGATATAACTGGGACAATACTAGACGAACCAAACTTTCAGATGGGTCTGGATAGTATGATACCAGAGGATATATTCACTGAGCGAGTGAATATTATCATTCCATCTAGGCAACAGGTGATGCACTCGGGAAATCCCGGGAATATCAGCTGGTTCACTGATGGATCTAAAACCAACCATGGCACTGGGGCTGATATAAATGTTCTTCAGCCTTGGTAGATACACGTCTGTATTCCAGGCAGAAACAATTGCTGCTATAGCCTGTATTGATGAAAATATTAAGAGGGGTTATACCGGACAAAGAATAAAAATATTCACTGATAGCCAGGCATTGCTGAAGGCTATCAGCAATCCTACCACGAAATCTAGACTGGTTAAAAACTGCAAAGAGTCCCTTAATAAGCTGGCAAGAGACAACACAGTGTCTCTAGTATGGGTGCCGGGACATGAAGGGACTGCTGGTAATGAATTGGTGGACCAGCTAGCTAAACAAGGCTCTAAAGGAGAGTTTATAGGTCCGGAACCGTTCTGTGGAATCACAAAGGATTACATAAGAGGGGAAATCCGGAACTGGCTAGACTAAGAACACCAAATTAAATGGAGGTTGACAGAAGGTCATCTTCACACAAAAAGTCTACTGAAAAAGGTAAACAAAGAACTCTCAACCAGTTTATTGAAACTGAGCAAGAGACACTTGAAGACAGTAACCGACCTGGTTACTGGACATTGCACTCTAAGGAAACATTTGTACAGAATGGGAATAGTCAGTGAACCTTTCTGTAGGAAGTGCGAACTAAGGGATGAAACACCTATTCATATATTCTGCTCATGTAAGAACTTAGAAGGACTCAGACAGAAGCATTTTGGAAAGGAAACTATACAACCATCAGAACTACTTAAAATCCCCCCAAATAAGCTAGTGGCCTATATAGAGGACACGAAACTTTTGGAGTGGAAGTAGATAACATTGGGAATGGTACAATGACTTAGGTCAAGTGCCCGGGCTGTTGAGCACAACCCAAACGTTTGAATGAATAAATGAATACTACTCGACTACCGAGGAATATGCAAATTGTTTATCTATATCGTCAAATGTATTACATGATTTTTGCCTAAAAGGAACTAAAGTTCCTACCGTGTGTTCCGCGACACGTTCTACCTTTTTTTTAATGCGCATGCTTCTGACGGTTTCTGATAGTTTCTGACTGTTCTACGAACCAGCCTAAAATTGAAACGCACCTCGCACTGGTGTTCTCTTTTTGTGTTTATACTTACTTTTTCTGTAGTAATGGAATTAGTGTGACAGACTCACGCCACAGTTGACGTCTAGTTACCACGCACTCTGTGTCTATGTCAAAAATATGGAATGTAAAATGAATATTAAGGGCAGTGAGATCGAGAATTACTTCCATAGCCATAATAGGTGTGGATCACATGGCTCCAGTGTCGTTAAGACATGCTATTCTTCGAGTTTGATCCAATTTTAGAATGGCTGTGGTTTGTTGTACTTTTGGACTACAGTGCGCGGCTACGTCGGTTAGCATTAGTCCTATGATGGCTCTATACATCAAAGTGATGTAAGATGGGGCAGCCTGATCAAATGTTTGTCTCGTAACAAGATTTCTCTACTTTTTTTTAGGTACTGAACGCGGATCCAAAGTTTGCTGCTTCTTTAGAGCCGAAACTGTGAGGTTGGACATTAACCAAAAATGATCTGATCTCACTTACCACTAACCACTGACAAACTTATATATGCCGCACTAACTTTCACTGATCATATTCTCCGACAGCCAAGCAATACTAAAAGCGATACGCTCATATCGGATACTATCACACCTGGTGTGGGAGTGTCGCAAGGCCCTCAACAGATTAGGTAGTCATGATAAAGTGACCCTAGCCTGGGTACCAGGTCACTAAGAAATAAAAGGTCATGAAAAGGCTGATGAACTAGCCAAGCAGGAAGCAACGGAGGTCATGATAGGGCCAGAACCTTCCTGTGGAATTGCTAAATGCCTGAGTAAAGAGAGCATCCACAAATGGATAAACAACCATGCGTTGTACTGGTGGTATGAAACCCCAAGACATAGCACGATAAATTATTCCTTGAAAGCCCTTTGGCCAAACTGTCACACGATCTATTATGTCAAAGTCTAGAAACAACGAGGATGATGGTGGAAATGCTGACCAGACATTGTAGGCTGAGGAAACATATGCACACAATTGGCCAAGCAGATGACAGAACTATGCAGGTTCTGCCAGGAAAAAGAAGAAACTACGGAGCACGTACTCTAAGTTTGTTCCATGGTCCGCTGAAATTGCTCATAAGATATTGAAATGAAATTAAATATTCAATATATTTTAAAACATTTCAAAACATGAAGACAAAATATGAAATAAAAATAATAATTCCAAAAGAATAAAAAAGTTCAAACTATAATAATATTAAATATTAAAATATCTTAAATTGTAAACAATAAAAATATATGTGAGAAATAAAGATTAATGAAATATACTAATGGGAAGTCAATTAGCCATTTATGATGAAAATGATTCAAATGTCTGAATTTTAAAATAAACCAATACATATATTAAAACAATCCAAAAACATAATGTTTAGAGCATTAATAAGTGAACGATTATAATATTAGATAGCATAATAGAATCACAAATATTTATTAGATTAAAAAATAATTGAAATCCCAGGAAGTATATTTTGTAAAGTAAAACATGATTGAACATGAATATGTTTAAAGTATCACAAATATTAGGAATAGAAAATTAAATGTAGTTTAAAAGGAAATTTTTTTTCATGTGTATAAAATATATGTAAAGGCCATCAGATAAATTGTAAGAGATGGAATGAAGGGAATGTGGATTTAAAAGTAGAAAAAAAGTATTAAAACTTTATGATAACATAATTATAGTACTTTAAAATTTCAAAAATTGGTAAAAAGGTGACAGTAAGAAATTATTCAACAAGTCAAAAAAATTATTGATATAATATAAAAGTTTTTGGATGCTGATAAAAAGAAACTCCAAATTTAAGAGGTAAGAACAAAATTGACTGGGGAGAGAACCAACAATTTAGAAATTATGGGAGGAGAGAAATTGAATTGGAATCAAAAACTAAAAATAATATAAATTGTAAAGGAAGAAATAACATTCGATGGTGTAGGAGAGTATTTTAGAAGAGAAATCGAATTGAAGTTAAAAAACTGAAAATAATATAAATTACGAAGAAAGAAATAACATTTGATGGTGGAGGAGGCTATTTGAGAATGAAGGGTATAATTGAAACAGAAAAACAGTAATATATCAAAATTAAAATAATACATACAGAACATGAAGACCAGATTTTGATAAACCGAAGAGAACGTCTAGTGGAACTTGTCCAATAAGAATATTCCACATAAATAACTGACAAGAAAAATTTGTAAGCGGCTAGGCAGACATTGACGAATTGGTGAGAAATTTATTTAGTATATTGCATTTCCTGAAACCGAGAAAGATGAAGAAATTAAAAATGGTAAATTTCGATTAATTAAGAAGAGTTAAAAGATATAGTTAGTTTGTTTAGTAAAATATAATATAAAGAATAATAAATTTTGAGGTTAGTTACACTTAGTAATAGATTATTTGAACAACTACGAAATTTCTTACATATAAAATATTACAGTTTAAACTTAAAAATTATAATAAATAAAACAGAATAATACTTACTTAATGATAATAATTAGATAATTAGAATTCATAATACAAATTAGTTTTGACAATAGCCTTGCATCCATTTTATTCAGAATTTTTATAACAGAGGATTTGCAAATTATTTGAAGGCAATATTTAATGAGAGTTTACGAGGGGTGTAAAATATTTTTATTGAAGGAAGGTTTGAAATTTTGAAATAAAATAGAACAATTATTGTTTCATATCATAGATATTTTATCTCCTACTAAATTTTTGAATACAGTTTTTTTTTGTTTCTGTCAGATTTGAACTATTCGACCCTGAGGTTAAAAAAATCTTATATGAATAATATAAGTTATTGGAGGTATAATATGATTAATTATTAATTGTTTTATTGAAAACAATTTGGCGCCCAACAAATATATAAAATTGAATAAACAAACAAATTAAATATAATTTGCCATAATAACAAAATAAAATCATAACAATATTATATGCTCTTTTTCTCTTTCTTTCTTTTCTCTTCCACTCACAGAATGGCTTTACAGATCCATATGCCTCTGTATATCCACAAACCTTCATAAAGACTACGGCCAAACATGTAGAATGGAAGAAAACTGTTAGTTTTTGTCACATGATTATAACCAATTCTGTAGGAGCACTCATTTGGTGGGGCCTCACCGCGTTAAGCTTAGCCCAGTCCAAAAGGTTTTGACTGGGTCCGAGAGGTTTCTTTTTTGTCTGTTGTGTGTGCTTTTCATTGCATTGACAAGTGGCAATAAGGGTTTGACAAACTGCTTCTAAATACGACCATTTAGGGTTAGTTGATCCACTTGTTACAGCTGACTAGTAGACAGTGAGCCCATGACACCAAAAGTGTCGATAACATATGTTCGTATGCCCTTTTAGAGATATACTCAGACAGCCCGGGCAATCAGGAAAAAGTGTCTCCGAGCGTCTATGACCAGTCCTTGCACCTGCTATGACCTCTAGTTTCGTTGATGTGGCCATAAATCGAGATGCCCTCTCCGAAATCGTATGCAAAGGACGGAATAGTGGTTAATGGGTCGAAAGGAGTCATTCTACCACAGGGCATACTTTCCTCGATTATCGCCCATCGCCAGTAGAAAATTGCCACTTCCGGTTCGTATTCCTCCTTCCGGTAGCGACCTAGACGTATGCAACCCGGCTAGCACCCGGTGATTTTTACAAGATACGATAATGTATCCATATGCCCGAGCCTCCTAGTTCATCGAATACTTAACCCTTTTTTCAACCGAAACTACTGAAACTAAAAGGGCATACGAACATATGTTATCGACACTTTTGGTGTCATGGGCCCACAGTCTATAGTCTTGTCACCTGTTGGAGAATCTGCTGCTTAGTCAGTGTGGTTTTAGAAAAATTCGAAAGTAGGACTGGACATGTTCCTACCAATATTAAACGTTTTATCATGCTTGCACCTACACTCCAGAGTATTTTTTTGAAAATTGTTTTTCCATTCTTTAGCCCAGTAGAAAGTGTTTATATATTCCACCACGATCGTGGAACACTTTTAAAATATTATAAACATAGTCCGCTGAAGGATATACACAGCTTTATTGAAATTCCACTAGAATGTATATTTGATAGGGATTTAAAAATATAGATTCACTTTTTTGGTCATAATATCTTTAACAAATTTGCAAATACTGCGAACGCCTCTGGTTAAAGTGAGAATTGAACAAGGAATGAAAATTGCGACTTTTGCGATGATGTCAAAACGCTCCGTCCGGGATATTTGGGTCTTTGTGGCAAGAAACGAGTTTCCTGTTTTAGCCTCGCTTCGGAAGTCGTTTATTGTCAGTAATTTCAGACTACGAGAAGTAATTTATAAACTGTTGGGAGTTCTCTTTTTATATGGCAGGTAAATTTCAGGTATCATTCTCAATGACTGTTTTTGCTCTTAATGTAAAAAATTGGGAGGGTATGAAAACATGTTTGCCTCACTGGAATACTCAATATAGCTATTGTAACATTGGTAACAATCATAAAAATATTCCAGTTGTGAATATTGCTTTGTTCTGGCGAAATAGCCGTCAACAAACAGTCAATATCAATAATTGCTGAATGATCCAAATTGTATAAAAATGAAATAGTTTGGTATAAAGAGTTGGTTTGATATAGAAACACAATTTATTTCGTAAATTTCCAAACAATTCAATTTTGTGAAGAGCTTCAGGCAAAAACAGAACTCAAAATTGATTCGACAAGCAAATCCACCGATTGTGCTCTTAAGAAGCATACCGTCAGGTGTTTAAAAATAGCAGAAGAAACAGGGGCTGAAATTTACAGCCCCAATCTTCGATACACTCAGCTAGTGGGCTACTCACCCTTTATCTCACAAATGCAAATACAGAAAACAACAACTCATAGCAGATGTTACCGGGCAATGCTGGCGAAAATGGATTTGAAATAGAATTTGAAATAGTCTGCAAAATTGGCCATCATGTCCACTAGAGGAGACTAATAATAAGGAAGAAGAGGACAACGCATATCTCTGTAAAGGTCTCCGTTTACTGGATATCTCTCGAGAACTGCAAACAAAAGAGATCAAAGGCACTGTTGTACATGAGCAGAAACCAACTTAGGATCCTTGGTAATATTCTCATAATTGCGTTCACCAGAAGAAGGAAAAGGGAAGGACTTGGCCCTCTGACGCTTCAAGGTGAACCAATACGATTGTCGGATGAAGTAAAATATCTTGGGGTTATCCTAGACCCAGGCTTAACTTGGAACCGACACCTCCAGCACGTGACCAAGATAGCAGAGGTGACGTCCATGGTTGCCAGACGCACTTACGGCACTGAATGGGGACTTAGACCCAGCATGGTACACTGGCTGTACAAAATGGTTGTCATTCCCAGGATCACATATGCATCTCTGGTATAGTGGCCAAAGATCAGACAATCCTCTGCTATGCTAAAACTAAGCAAGGTCCAAAGACTTGCATGCATTGGCATTACAGGGGCAATAAGGACTACTCCTTCAGCGGCGCTGGAGACAATGCTACATTGTGTCATAATGTGCGAAGCAAGGGCAGCACTAACCCGACTGGAAAAAGCATCAGACCCTGACGTGGCACATGGGAGAGGACACACAGAGATAAGGCATGTGGATGATGACCTTTTCATAATGCCAACAGACCACATGATCACCAAATATATTTTTCGCAAGAACTTCGAGATTGTCATCAAAGATCAGGATTTACAGTCAAGCCGCCTTAAAGCACTCCAGAGCTATAGGGTGACATCTCGGCCAGTATGGGAATGCGGCGAAGAACTTAGAAGACTGGCGACTCGGAACAGTGTAACACTGGAGTGGGTCCCAGGTCATAAAGGAATCGCAGGCAATGAAAAAGCTGACGAACTCGCAAGAGTAGGATCGTCAATTCTGATGAACGGACCCGAACCTGCTGTGGGCATCCTCACATGCTTAACGAGGTCATGGTTAAAAGGGTGGTTGAAAGAACAACACAATAATCACTGGAAGAATACGATCAGGCAAATACATGGGAAGAAATTCATAGAAGAACCATCAGAAAAAGTAGAGAAAGGACTGCTCTCAATGAGCAGGAACAAACTACGCACCATTACGGGGCTACTTACGGGACACTTCCTCACAAAGGAGCACCTGAACAAAATAGGGCTGTACAACGGAGACCTCACATGCAGAAGATGCGAAAAGGATGCCGAAACAGCTCTGCATATACTATGCAACTGTGAGTCGCTGGACCACAGAAGGCAGAAACTGTATGGTAGAACCCAAATGACTCCAGAAGACTTCTACAACCAACCAGCAAAGAACCTGTATAAGCTAATACAGGGAACGGATTGGATGGATAGGTTGTAGTCAGAACACTTGGAGTATCCAAAATAAGCCCAGGAGGCTGAGGTGGTACCGGCGAAGGGACGGCTCCTGAGAAAAAAAATATTCTCATCAAATTAACACTTGTGCAAATGATTCAGTGCCAGAATGCAACCTTATCTCACTGAAGAAATTTCTTCACCTGGGTGAAACCTAGGTAGGAGAGGAAGGAACTCTTCCATTGGAACTCTCAAGTTTTGGCTTATTGTTTGTCATGGTGCATTTATTTCCCAATAAAAGCAATTTATCTGTCATGAACGTGTTATATAGTTTATTGATGTGTACTATGAGGCGCAAATGGTACAGCATGATGCAGTCAAATTTCTTATACTTATACCCGACAGCAATAATGGTTTCTCCATTAACTATGGTTGATTTTGTGCAGATTTTCAGTGAAATATCTTCCCAATTCATAACAGACCATCCTCAAAAATTGGAGTGTAGTCACGTCTTTACTTCGTAGTATCGTTCATCTTTTTGTCTTTAAATTGATATTCGTCTATCAGAAGCAATTATCTATACAAAGCATTGTTACTGCAGCTCTTGTCTGTATTCTAGTCTTTCTCTCTCTACGCACAATTTTGTACTTTCGCGCATATTCCGTACCTTTGCTGAATAATTTTGTAGTTGTCTTGTAAGCGCATATATCGATCATTTTGATGGCTTGAAGGTACAGCGGCGAGGGTGTCTCGAAACACACATTCACCTGTGATTTCCCGTTACTCTTATATCGGGATATGCCTCTCGAAACACTGAATTGATTATTCTTCATCAGGTTCGCAAATTAAATTTCACACTTTCCATCAATATCTTCAATTGCCACAATAATTCCTCATAGCTTGTTTAGTGGTTGAATTCCTCATTTTGTTCAAATATTTCAATTAATTTTTGGAGGATCTGAATATTTTATTCAATTATATAGACTTGATCTGAAAATTACATTACTGAAGATTAACAGTACATGTGAGGAATATTTCACTTTTTATATGCTTTTTTCGCTTACTAACTCTATCGCCTGTTATTTATCTAACCAAAGTGTCGAATAATTCTTCGAAGCACCCACAGTTTTGTGTCGACTACCGCTTTAGAGTACGTCGTGTCGTCGGCGGTGGCATCGCGAAGCCCTTTTCCAAGGCTGCTGTATACGGCCCCAAAAGATAGCCGCAAGACCCTCATCACTTGTCACCTCCTCCAGCTGTCGTTTGCACGCTTTCAACGCAGCTTATTCAACAATTTAAGTCGCTCTCCACGCCGAAACACAAATATTTTAGTATTTTTTCAACAGAAGCTGGAGCATCTGATACACAACTAAATATTTCAGACCAGTTGTTGTTGACTTATAAGATGGTCATTATATTTCCACTAATATTTTTTTTTATTATTATTTTTCGTTTAACAACACTCGCCAAGTTCCGAGGTCCTTGTACTTTTCCTTCCAATACGCTATCTGCTCACAAAATATAAAGTACTCTAAAAACATCAATATTTCTAATGCTCAAATTATCACATAGTTTCGTTAACAGTCTGTGGATAACTGCCATACTGAGTGATTTTCGCAGACTTCTACTTGCTAGTAAGATTTGTTAGTTATAGGTACTATATACTATACAGGGTGGTCCTTAAGTAATTGTACACACTTCAAAATATTGCGATTTAAATCAACTAGCCTCAATAGAATGTTGATATTAAGTGAGATAGGGTGTTGAACAGGAAATAACACATAACTTCAACGCTTTTTGACGTATATGCACAAACATTTGAGGTGGAGAGTTTTTTGATATGGAATAATTTTGTATCTATTTCAATGTATTTTCTAGAGGGCGCCACATAGACCATGTATGCGGCATAAGTGTGCGCAAAACTTTTTTGCCTTTTATATTAGCACTACTTTTGTAAAAAATTATTGAAGCCACATCATCAAAACAAATAAAAGGTATACTTTCTAGTATCCCCAATTCTTAACGGTTTCAGAGGATCAAATTTTAGTAATTAACTACATGATTATTATTCAATGCAATTACGTTCGAAAAATGTAGTGTGTACGATTATTTTTAAATATTAAAAGTACCATACAAATTTTTCATGTTAACTGCTACTTTACCCTGATACTGTTCATCTTATTACAAAAAAAATAATAATCGTACACACTACATTTTTCGCACGTAATTTCCAATTAATAATAACCATGTGGTTCATATTCACTAAAACCGATGAGATTTGGAGATACTAACAAGTACTACTTAATACCTTTCATTGGTTATAATGATGTAAATATGTTCACAAAAGTAGCGCTAATATGGAAGGCAAAAATGTTTTGTGTACATTTATTCCGCATACGTGGCCTATGTGGCGCCCTCTACAAAATACATCGAGATATGGAACAAAATTATGATTTTGAAACTTCACGAATTGCTTATTGCACAACGAAACGTCAAAAAACATAGATACTAAAAAAATATGTAAATACTTATGATACACATTCTAAAGATATAGAAAAGGCAAAAATATTTTTGAGAAAAAAAATATGCATATACGCCACTGCATACTCAAAACATTTTGATTTTAAATATTCAATCAAAAGTAAGGCAATTATTCCCGATAAGGCCGGCGACACATTTGCTGTTCTGTATAATACATGGTTGTTTATGAAATGGTGCCTCACTAGCGGCCATGCGGCAGCAACCGCCTTTGCAACCGCATCTTGCCGCGGTCGCGCGGTGTCCGTCCAAAATGCAACATGTTGTTACTTGCCTGACTGTTCACATTAACCGCGCAGCCACAAACCTAGCCAGTCGAGTTTTGAACAGAGACGTCTTTGATACCGAAAATTTATTGTTCTGATACAAAGTAAGACGTGCTTGTGGGATGTTACCGACAAGGCATACAAAGATCTCTCAACCGTAGAAAAAGACAATGGAATTGACCATTCGTCAATCGCGTTTTGTGTGAAGGATGGACCCAGTACCTCCTTTTTCGCTTCGATTTCTTCATTTGAGCATAAATTATACCAACCGTTTCTACCAAATCCATGTTGATTATTGAACTGACGGACTCGGTATGACAAGGTGTATGCTTGTATGTGTGAACGTTATAGCGGTTGTTACCGCGCGGTTGCAACCGCAGCCGCAATCGCAAATGTGTCGCCGGCCTAAAACTAATTCGATACATTCACTGATAGGAGATAATAAGAATTAAGTTAAAAATATATTGACGCAAAAAAAACCGAAAGCAAAAGTCCACAGCAAACTATTTGCCTTCCAAAAATTTTTTTTTTCGACAGAAGGTCACTGAAAGATAACAATAAGCAGGTAATTAAGTGAATTGACTAATTAATGAATATACGAATCCTTAAACTTTACACTTTTTCTCGATACAATTAAATTTTTCAGATAAAGAAAGAGAGAGATATAACATCAGTTTTATATTATTTAAAAAAAAACAGTTCAGAGAAGTTATTAACTTTATAATAAGTTGATGTAAATTCCCCTAAAAAGCAGGAAGAATAAAAAATTTTAAGAAATAAAAATTTCTAAGAAACAAGCAGATATAAACAGATTGAAGTTATAACACGTTGGGCTGCCAATGAAACCAAATTGTTGATTGACGTTGAGTGCCAATGGAACAAAAGTTGCTCAATTTCGCGAATGAAATTATGATGTTGAGTGACGTGAAAAAATTAAAAGTGAATAATGTAAGTTCTTGCCTAACTAACCAATTAAATTTGGAGGTAAACTAATCCAGTTCGCAGGGCTTTGTTACCTTAGTAATCTTAAGAAAAAAACCAAATTAATATTGGCAAAATAAAAAAAAAAAACAGAAAAAGCTATTTTAGGGCGCCACTAATTTTCTTTCCTAAAAGAAAATTAGAAAGAAAATCAAATCTAAAGGTTAGCTAACTTTTAAGCTGTTTAAAGAAAAGAACTTAAAGTTTCTGTATAATACGAGTAAATAAATAAAACTATCAAGTTAAAAAAAGTGTATATAATTTCTTTATTGATATTAAAAAAAAGATGTATTCTTATGGAGTGTTTACTCCATGGAACTGTATGCAGGAAACTGTATTCAGGAAACTTGTTACTCCAAAGGGACTTGTATTCCAGGAACCTTTTATTTCAGGAAACTGTATTATGTATTCCATAAGCTGTTTGTTTGATACAGTAAATTGTATCCCAGGAACTTGTTGGGTTCTCCAAGAAATTGTATCCCAAGAACTGTGTTCCAGAAAACTGTGCAGTAATCCAGATTCTTATGATAAAACGGCATCTTTTGTTCATTCAAACTGGTGTTAAAATTATTAAATGGATTACTGCACAGTTCCAAACTTGATACTTTGTCGACAGACGATGAGAGAAGACCTGTGCCGGAACCTTTCTCATTCTTTTTGAAAAACAATTCAAAATTTCAAATGTCGTGGTAAAATACTTTAAGAATCTTAATTTTTGGATCATTAGTTCATTCTACCACAAATCACATAAGTGAAATGATTTATAAATTTTTCAAAAGCAAAATTTTTAGGAAAAATATATGGACTATTCCACCAAAAACTTAAATTCTGAAGAAATTCAGTGATAAATATAAAAGCTGGAAGGCTGAACGCAAAGTTCACATTTCAATTTCTTATATAAAAAAACCCCCAACCTCAAATTTTTGTGCATATACGTCATATTAAGGCGTTAGTTAAAGTTATCGAAAAAAACGAAAATCAAGATTTCATGTTCAACACCCTGTATCTCTCTTCATATTAACATTTCATTGAGGCTTGTTGATTTAAATCGCAATATTTTGAAGTGGATATTGTACTGTACTTCTTTATGTACAATCAGTTACGGACCACCCTGTACTCTTTGATAAATCACAAACAGACAACAGCTGACAGTTCATCTGTCTACAACATTTGTCCAATCTCAAATTTCGGCCTAATACTTTTAATCAGAATTTTATATTCGAAAATTTAAAATACTATGTAGTTGTTCAATTTTAAATAGGAGTTTTTAAAATTGGAATATTTTTTAGTTTTTCCAAAATAATGAAAATGACACATGTGTGTTTGAGTACGCCAATGATTTAAACGTGGATTTTCTTTCTTTGCATTGTTTTTGTAACGTTCTTATCACATTCGTGGAAGACAAATGCATGCGATACGGATACACTACAAAGAACGTGGAATTAGTGGATTCGTATATCGAAGCGAATAATTTAAGTTTAATTGTAAATTCTATACCATAGCTTATTCCATTTTGCTTTATTTTATGAACAACAAGTACACAAGTTTAACATCTCAGTTATTTAATGAGAAATAACAAAATCAATAAGTTAGTATAGGGAGAATGTTCTAGATTTGGAGAAAAAAATTCAAGGGACTGGAAATGTAGTTAGCGAATTTGCAGTTTTGGGATATGTTAATCCAAATCCTACGTCAAGTACAAGGCAAATAGCATCTATGTCTGGGCTCAATCGAACTAGCTTTCAAACATTTGAAGCAGGAACTTAATGAGGATGATTATGACCGCAGCTAATATAATCGTCAAAATCAAGCCACTTGAAAATAGTGCAAATGCATCCTAAGGGGGCTTACATACACCGATCGTGCGTCAACCGGACGGCGAGCAACACGTTCTGTACACGTGTTGTGTGTAGTTGGATTGTGCATGCGTTTTCATGCACACTGTCAATAGTTTTTTGCATGTAGGTACGAGAGTATGTCACAAAGTGAAGTCAAAAAGACCTTAACGAATAGTGACATCTGAACAGAGAGTCATTTGTCTTATGTCTGGTGCAGCGGTCTAGCCCCCACAAATGTCTAGGACCCCAAATTTCACCGCCCACTTGCTAATTGAGGCCAATTCCCATGCTAGTGCTTCCACCATTAGCAAGAGCTATCCTAGCACATTTACTATTAGTCCAGTGAATGAAGGAGGAAAAAAGGCAAAGTTAACATTAATGACGCCCTGTTTTCATCTTCCGGTTGGAGGTTGCATTTGGTACCTCATTAAACATGAGACAAAGTTCTGCATGAAAACGTTTGCGAGGGCGGAGAAAATGGCCCTAAAAGACCAGGAAAATAGGTTTTCAGCCAATATCTCCTAAAATATGGCAGTTAGAGATTTTCGGTTTAGATAAAAATTGAAGTTCAGTTAATTTTCTACAAAAATGGTCCCTATGCTTTTTTTCGCAACATCAATATTTTCTGCAAAAAAATCGGGTTGAGAAACCGGAAATCTTGATACTTTGAATGCAAAATTTGAGCTGGGGGGTGTTGGATATCCATTATTTTCAATGTTTTGGATTGTGGAAAAAAATTGTAGATGGCACCACCACATTTTACAGATTGGGAAAATCCTCGTTGCCATAAATGGGAAACCCTATAACCAGACACTTTTGATGGATATTTATGTTTCCGAGGGTCTTGTTTTCCTCTTAGATGAGGCCTCAAGATATGCTTATTAGGAAAACAGGCTATAAGATTCATTCTAGCAACAATCAGCTTTGCACCTGTGGCAAAATGTTCAGTAGGTTTTTGGTAAGGAAAACTGAAAATGCCTCAAGAGTGAAGAATATTCACCCATAATACTTTCTATGTTTTGGGTTGGTGATGAAAGTTAATTTTAACGAAAAACGTCAATATTTATTCAATATTCTCCACTTTTATGACTTTTTGTCTCTATAATTGACAATAATATTTATCATAATAATGACAGAAAACAAACACATTTATGCCTCCAAGCGTGGCCGCATGGTTTGTAGCAGACGACACGAGCGCCACGTAGAGCACACGCGCGGCGAACAACGGAGGAACGAAAGTAATAAATTATAGCGTAGGTATACATTTAAATATACTGGTTTTTTCCCGGGGTATCAAAGGTATGACTTATATACATCGATGGAAAGGTGGGAATTCCCCCGTTACACTAGTTAAGGTGTTAAAAAAAAAGTGCGTTTTCTCCTTGAGCCCGCGTTTTCTAATTTTATTGAAAAATGGACGACTTCGTCAAAAAAAAGGAATTGCACAATCGAAAAGTAGACATTCTTAGCTTTCAAATGATGTATCATAGAGACCAATCGGATCATGTATAAATTTTTAATTTATGGCTGTTCACAAAATTTCCCCGCGCTCTAAAAACAGCAAAAATTTGGGATTCAATAAACAACGATTAACTGAAAATTAAAAACATTTAGGGTATACAAATTTTAGGGATGACAAAGGACCTTATGAGGACCCATAATCAAGAAAATTTTGAGAAAATTAGTGCAATACAAAAAAAAATAGGAACAAATTCCTTGCGAGGTCAAAATTGCCCGGGAGCAGGAAGTTTGACCTGTGTTCCCATATGGCCAAAAGAGTCAAGCGTGACTCAATTCACAGGGTATGATAGCAGCAGAATTCCTCTTTCACATTAACTTTGAATCATGAGAAAATATGCATTTTTCACAATGTTATTGAATACTTTGTCCTCCCGCTGATGTGTAAATGTCCGTGTGCTCTCCGGCATACAGCACAGATGCTCATTATTCGAGGTGCGCTTGGTGCCGTTTTTCTCGAAACCAGTCAAATTTCCGAGAAAAATCATTACGACCATTTTTGTAGGAAATTAACTGAACTTAAAATTTTATTCAAACTAAAAATCTCTTACTGCCATATTTTAGGAGATATTGGCCGAAAACCTATTTTTCTGGTCTTTTTGGGCTGTAATGTATGTATCCTACTATGGATACTTGGTGCATTAGAAGTTTGGAAGGGCCTCTGACTAGGTGGTGTTGCTGGTCACTTGGTGTGTCATCTCACAGGAATAAAGACAACTACTGGAATCACTGGGTCATGTTCTCTTTATTACCTTACTTTACTATTATACATTAACCCACTTATTACTAGTACTAATTAGAATATTAATTAAAATGATGAATAGAATACACTTTGAATGTCTTAAGGACATCTTAGAATAATTAAGTAATTAATTAGAATTGATTAGAATAATTTAGAATGATTTAGAATAATTTAGAATACATAAGAATAATTTAGAATGAATGTTAAAACACTTTCGTTAACATATATTTATACGACGAGTCAAGTTCAGCGTTTTGTAAATATAAAACAATTCTGTTTATTTTTATTTCACGCTCTGAACTTGACATCCTACGTGAGACCTTTCTCTTTTCATATTGGTCAACGATTCATGCTTTATAGAAATTAGCTTCAAGGGAATTTATGTCTTTATTCATAATAATACCATAATAATAATTTAAATAATTAATAAATAATATTTCAGCCAAAAGGCATCACACCTTCCCCTTTTACAAAAAGAATAAATTCCGTTGAGCTTCCTTTCCCCCAATGAAATAAATTTACAATTATCCTAAAAATAGATGATAGATGATTATTAAATAATGTCATTAACCTATGGTAACATATATTTATAATCTAATGTATGTCCATTGTCATTAAAATTGTTTACGATAACTTAGTTGTTTGTCTTGTTTATTTATATTCACTTAATGTTTTTATTTACTATCACTACTTGTCTGTTATTACACTATTCATAATTGTTTGTAAACACAACCGCACTTCTGACACTACTTACAGAATTTTAAGTCATTTCACAATAAGGATGGATTCTGTTTTTGTGTATTTCTTTTATCACACCTGATTCTAATTTGACTTTACAGTTAACCTCACTCACCTCTGTGACTGTAAATGGACCTATATATTGAGATTCGTATTTGGTTCTATTTTCCCTCTTTACTAAAACTGAATCCCCTATTTTAAAATCAACTGGATTAGCTACCTTACTATTTTGACTTTGTCTACTGAGTTTATATTTGGTAAAATATTTCTCTGCTCTCTGATGAGCTACCTGCAGTTTATATTTTAACTCATTCTGATATTCATCAATATTATAGCATGGCTCAATGTCGTTCGTGAGATTCTCGGGTAAGTTAGCACGTCTCCCGAACAATAATTCAAATGGCGTATAACCATGGTAAGAGCTTGGAGTCGTATTATAACAATAAGCAAATAATTTGCACCATTCATCCCAGTCATCCTTACTTTCATTTATAAAATGTCTCACATACTCATTAAGCGTTCTATGTAATTTCTCACAACCTCCTATAGATTGATGATGATATGCTGTTGAATAATTATGACTAATATTTAACATTTTAAATAAAGCATTGAATATTTCATTTTTATATTCTGTGCCTAAATCTGTCCTAATCTGTTTCATCAGACCGTAATTTGGTATGAAATTTTCAAAAATTCCACGAGCTATCGTGTTCGCTTCTTTGTTTTTAACTGGAATTATTACTGCATATTTCGTTAATTCACATAACATTGTGATGCAATAACGGTTACCATTTTCACTTTGTGGAAAAGGACCGACCGTATCTATATATGTTATATCCCATGGTTTTGCTGCTGTATCCGTTAATACAAATTCTTCTTTGTGATTATTTTTCGCTTTATTGACTTGGCACTTGTGACATTGCTTAATATATTTTCTCACATCTTTTTCCATGTTTTTCCATCTAAAATTCGCTCTTAATTTTTTCAATAGCCTGTTATTTCCTACATGACCTCCAAATAAAGGATCATTATGATAAGTTTCTAAAATCTGTTGCTTTTCTTTTTCTTCTTCCACCATCTTGGGTATATCGCAATTACATATTTGTACGTTTCTTAACGTATTGTTTCCTTTTTCCATAAACTCTTTTATAGTGCACTGTGTGAAAATAATATCATTCATATAAATTTTCATCCTTTTTATTCCATTTTTTACCGCTAGCTTATCAAGCTGAACTAACGTTTGACCTAAATCAAAGTTAATTATATCGGTATTAAATAAGGCTTGGCTAAATTTCATCCTGTTTTTGATTCGTATGTTCATCCTTAACGAAACACGGTTATTTTCAAATTGCATGGCAGGGTCGCCATGTAATGTATGTATCCTACTATGGATACTTGGTTCATTAGAAGTTTGGAAGGGCCTCTGACTAGGTGGTGTTGCTGGTCACTTGGTGTGTCATCTCCGCCCTTGCACGCGTTTTCATGCAGAACTTTGTCTCATGTTTAATGAGGTACCAAATGCAACTTCCAACCGAAAGATGAGTGTGTACTACCAGCTGTTCATCTACCTAGTAAGAATATTAAGCTGATGTACAAACAAAGCTATTTATTCCATATTTCAAGGCACATTTGTCTATATTAAATTTTCAAACCAGACGTACGTTTATAACAAAAAATATTCCACCTGATACGTCATACGTCATTGTAATTTCTTGCAAAGTTTCATAAATATAATCCATATCCTTCCATTCATACTCCAATATCTTCTGCTTTTTTATCCGACGTCATAACTGTGATGGAACACTAACACTATTTGTCCCAAACCCATCTTAAGTCCCTCCTCATGCTATTATCTTATCAATATAGGAGGTTCGCATAGTTAATTATATAATTAAAACCATAATCGCATACATAAGAGATTGCCAAATATCAGTAGCTTGTCACTTCAGTAAATTGGATGTTACGTTACCAGGAGCTATTGTGATCGGCACAAATAGGGATTGATGAACGCAGTACAACGTTTATAAGGGATGACGTTTGCTGCTCGGCTCAATTTCATGCACAATATTATATTGAATTAGCCAGGACAGTGTCTATTGGTTGGGGGTGGGTCCTTAAACACAAATTTCTAGCAGTTAGTTTCATATTATACATGTATTGCAACATAGGAATACTGCACATGGAGAACATTTGCTATGGGGACATTTTTTTCTACTATACACAAGGATAACCCAACGAGATTCACGATTTCCAGCCTTCACATTCTCAAAGACACTATACTTATATTTACGGGGAATCGAACCGCGATACTTGACATTTATCTTTCAAATCTTATAACGAGAGATTTTCTTTAACGAAACTCTATCGTCAGAGACCAGCACTGAACCATATACCTAATAAAAACCCACAAACTTCCAATGTTCGTTATAGATGTTAGACTGTCCCGCAGGCAGTCAGTACTTGCCGTCGACTAGCTTCGAGTCGAAGAAGGGGTGGAGCCTTCTTAACTTAAGTTGATAAATTGGGCGCCAGAGAAGTTAAAAACAAGTACTAAAGATTCTTCAAATTAACCCACAACTCCTCAGTAAGTTAACGATTATGATTCCTCACTAGGAAGGTCATACAGGTATCACAAAATAAAACCAGAAGTTTCCCTGATTGAAGAATAACTTTAATTATTGATTTGTTTGGACCTAATATCTCTTTTCAAATGTATGGCATATCTACATATGTCAAGTTTACAAACGTCAAAATTTACAAAACCTGGTACTCGGCTGAAGGCTGATGAACCAGGGCACACAAAAGGCTGAAGGCCGTAAAAGTTAATTCACCCAATTAGACAGAAAAAAAAATTATGAAAGAATATTACATAAATAACATTAACCAGACAATACTTAGGTATACTCAACCCTACGTCAAGCACTGTTCTAGGTCTAACCCAATCTCTCGAGTACTAACACCGGAGTGTCATCCCAAGGTACCGTAGAGATGGTTAGCTTACTTGAAGTACGGAGAATATCCAAGAACCATTAGTTAACGGATCAAGCTTAACCAAGTCTACCTTGACAGTTTCAATTATTTTCAATATAAATTTTAAATCCGACAGAATCGGGTGAAATCCTGGTCATCGGGTCAACTCAACAGCTTAAAATCCTCAATACCATTCCCAGATCCCAGTATTTTCAATATTTTTCCACAACGGGCCGCTAAATCCAACACATGTTGGGGTCCGCTGAACTATAGGGACACACGAATTTCTTAGTGATTTTGCGAAAAATCGATAGTACTCACCTATTTTGAGGATTATCCGTCGAAAAATTTGCGGGTTATACAAAATCCAATGAAAGATTTTTTTTCGCCACTTGAACCTTCACTTGTGGACTAAATATTTTATACAAACAACCGTTTAAACGTATCACACTGAACGGGAAAGTGATGATCAACATATTTTCTCGCTAATAATAACAACATTTCAGTGAGTTTCTTCATAATATTGTTTAAATTACCACTTTTATAAATATATATTTGACAGGCTACAAATTTGTATAAAAACAATTAAATCAAAATGACAAATGACATAGAAGCTCTAGCGTAATGTGTGACATGGTTGCCAGCTGTAAACGATTACGTGAGAATCATGATATTTTTAAAATATTAATTATTGCATTCGAATTTCATCCTAGAAAGTATTGGATGAGAGGGATGAATGCATTGTAATGCACATCAATCTATTCAAGAAGAGGAAAAAAATATAATATTTGGATTCACCCTTCCCCTTCTAGAATAACTTAATGTGGATTACAAATCATTGGAGGCATTTGCCTTCCCCTCAAGATATTCAAGAAGGGGAAGGGAATATAATAATTGGATTCACCCTTCCCCTTTTTAAATAACTTGGTGTGGATTACAAAGTATTGGATATCTTTTGAGGGCAAGGCTTTTGCCTTGCCCTCAAAAGATATTCCCAGAAGAGGAAGAGAATATAATAATTGGATTCACCTTTCCCCTTCTAGAATAATTCAGTTATTCTAGGAGGGGAAGGGTGAATCCAATTATTATAGTCCCTTCCCCTTCTGGAATAACTTGATGTGGAATACAAAGTATTGGATATTTTTTGAGGGGAAGGGTGAATTACAATGATTATATATTTGTTCCCCCTTCTTCAAATACGCAATATAAGGATATCATCATATATAAAATGTGTTTATAATTTCATTTATGTTCTTGGGTTTGTCTTGAATGAATCTAACTAAAAATATAGTCTGATACATTATTTAATTTCGTATCTTAATAGTCATGTAGCATGATTGTCGAGTAGTCGATTACAGCTGGCAACCACGCTACCACGCTATAAAGTATTGTATTTTGTTCTGTTTTGTAGGTTGCATATCTGTGTATGCGATTATTATTAAAATTATTTATATCCAAACTGGTTGCCTGTCAAATATATATTTATAAAAGTGGTAATTTAAACAATATTATGAAGAATATAACTGGATTTTTTTCATAGATAGCGAGAACACATGTTGTTGATCACTCTCCTGTACAGTGCGATACAGTTTAACTGTTTTTTGTATAAAATATCGGGCCAAAAAGTGATGGCTCAAGTGGAGAAAAAAAATCTTTTATTGGATTTTTCTCTGTAAATTGTGTATAACCCGCAAATTTTTCAACAGATAATCTTCAAAATAGGTGAGTACTATCGATTTTTCACAAAATCAGTTAAAGAATCGTGTGTCCCTATAGTTCACCGGACCCCACATGTTGCACAAATTCAAAATGGCCACGAGGGGTTTTATAAACTCACAGACAAAATAAGTACTGCCTAGGAAGACGAACAAGAAGGAACTGACTGTCACGTCACAGCTATGATTTCTCGTTCATGAAGCCCTGTCATTCAACACTGGAATCTAAAATTCCTAGAGGGCGATTTTTCGCGTCGCATAGAGTAGGGTACAGTGCAGAGCGGAACTGCGAATACTATTCGTAATGAACTATTGATTTCTATGGCATCTAAGAAATAAATGATTTACGGAGAATTTTAACCGTTACAATATCCCGTGCTTCTTCCCGTCTGGTTATCTCCTACACGGTTGAAAGTATTCGAAAGTGGTATGAAGTTCGATTTTTTTTTTAACAGAACCATTCATTTTTCCATTAAACCAGAGTGAATTTGAGAAAATTTAAAGTGCATTTGAACTTATTTTTCAACGACCTTTCCAAGTCTGTTATTATTTTCTATGAACGCTATTTGGTGAAAAATAAAGCTCGCGTTTGACAGTTTTGTACAGGAATCCCTATGTCGCATCTTATAAATAACACAGTGCATACTTAAGCATTAACAAAAAACCCCACACGTATAGACTATGCCACAATTTTCGAGATCTACAAATCATACCAAGAGAGCTTTGCACTTCATCTTCACAGTCACGATACACTTACTCACGGTATGCTGATTTCTATCCCAAATTGAGTCCGAGCCGCGCAGTTACGTCACGCGGGATCCAGAAATGTACACCCACCTCTTACCAGTCCATCGATTCAATGTGTTTTCGTAAAATAGAAGGTGTTGTTAGCTTTAATTTCAATTTTACTTGACTTGATTCGTTTATTTGGAATTTTATTACCCACTAATTCACTGTTATTAGTGTTATTTAGTACTGTTTTATAATATAACGCTATTTTTGTTTGGTAACGATTGAGGGAAATTGATAGGAAAATCAGTCTCCAAAATTGCCTGAAAAAACTGGACAAGAATATGTCAAAATTAACAAGTTTCCATAAATGATTATAAATATAAGCTTTTTCTACTCTTATACTTAAAATTATTAATTGAATGCCAATTTTCAGTTTTATGATGATACTCATTAAAACACTGGTTTTCGTTATGAAACTGAAAAATTGACCAATAGAAATCTAGATTTTTAAATAACCAAGTAGGCAGACCCAATATTTTCTGTAGAATGTCGAGAAAAGACCAAAATAAATGTCGAGCACCGGACCAAAAATACTTATTGATCAAGGTAAATACATATTTCAACTTATTAACTTTTATTTACAATATTTTATTACCAACTTTGTATAACAGTAACATACCTATATACGTTTTATATTGGTTTAATGTGGTCCCGTAGGGTGGTTCGCGCATTTTTTTATATTTTTTTTTTAAATCAAATTTTTTTTTCGTAGAAAAAATAGTGTATGCAAGTTTCATGTGATGGTTATTAATACACTCGCATTAACCACACGAAACTCGCCTTTGGCTCGTTTCGTATCCCAGCTAGTGACACCTTTATTGTAGTGGGAGAATGGATCCTCAAGATGCTCTCTAGTAGAGCAATAAGTATCAATGTAGAAGACATCACAGTAAGTAATATTATTTTAAAATAATAAGGCAAGATAAATTGCAACGGCGACTCAATGTGGAGAGCACCTCAGGTGTGAATTCGGAGACCAAACTAATATTAATTCAGGGAGTAGTCTTACCGGTTCGCGGGTAATCCTACTTTATTTAAGTTATTGAAATTATATTGAAGTTAATGAGATAATAAATGAAGTTGAGAAACGAAATGAATTTAATAAGTTAATTAATCAAGTTAAGAAATGTAATTAAAGTTAATCAAGAAAGGTAAGTGGGCGCCACCCTGAATAATATTAGTCGACTTGTTTTTCACCTCACCACTCTCTATCAACAAACCTGGAAATGTTGGAAGGGAAGGAATATGAACAACGTTGTTAAATTTACAAGTTGTATAATGATAAAAAAAAAATATCACAGGATAATATGTGTTGAAGCACGTTGAAGCACGTTGGTTTTAAAATTATTTCACCACTGGTTACTTCCCTTGAATTTCCACGTGTCTGATGGCAGGTACAAAGTTCCAGACTGTTTGTGGTCTCAGGTATGTCTCAGGTAACTTCAGGTACAAATTCTCAGGCAAGTCCAGGTACTTAGTAAGTCTCAGGTAACTCAGGTAATTTCAGGTACTCAGTAAGTAGGTACTCAGTAAGTGCATTCACATTGAATGCACTTCAGGAAAATAAAGTTTGAGGTAAATCTCTCAAAATAAATTTAAAATTCAACCTTATTGTTTCATGGTTCACAGGAGAAAAGAAAGCTTATTTTACCTACTCGCTATTAAATTGAACCACGCGAGGAGCAATCGACATACGTTGTATATTCCTCTCCTGTTCACATGCTCCGCTTCGAGAAAGAATTTAAATATTCGTAGTGTGTTCTTAATTTCTTTCTCTGTATAGGAGAGAAGAATTGATAGATTTGACCAATATCAGTGTATACTAAACCTCACCAACGTAGATTATTCGTCGCACATTAAATGTAAAAATTTTGCCTTTTGAAGCGATCGGTGCTACAGGTTTTCGACGAGAATCACATGTTGATAAGAGAAAAGGACTGGCTACTCGCCGTCCGGTAGATATTTAAATATTACAATGATAGTGGTCAAATATAACGTTACAGACTGGTCAGGAGGGGATGTCCACAAGGAGGAGTCTTATCACCCCTTCTGTGGAACA
>CAJUYI010002596.1:0-30029 GCA_910591695.1 Galerucella pusilla | reverse complement strand
GACAGATGTGGCATGCAGAGAAAATAGAGGTGGTACCGATCATCGTTCCATCTACGGGACTAATTCCCAAAACTCTACAAGATAGCCTCACCAAACTAGGTCTTCACAAAAATACTTACATCGATCTGCAGAAGGCTGCCATCCTAAATACCTGTCACACTGTCCGTAAATTTCTAAATATGTGACTTCCGAGCCTAATCCCATTTGCGTTTACACACGCTCGGGATAGGTGAACATTACCAGCAAGTGCATACTTGGAATGATAATAATAATAATAATAAATAATTTAAATGTTGAAGAAATAGCTTCAACATCCGAAGAACCCATTTCCACTAACATTCCTACCACATCTAAATAAGCCACAAGAAGAAAATATTCTCATTTCTCCCAAAGCATTCAAAGGGTATCCCAAGGCTTTACCAAGGAAACAAACAACTAAAGGTCGCAAACGAGGAAAAGTGCCATTATGACAGATACTCCAGAAAAAACACTTATTGCTGATTTGGCGTTACAAAGAGAATTAAAAAAACAAAAGGAAATGGAACGAAAAAAACAAAAGGTAACCAAGGACTTGTTTTCAACGAATAACAAGCAACTAAGAAGGAATGCCAAAGTTAATGAGAGTTCTGAATCGTCAAATGGAGAATCAGATTCTGAGGTTAGGCACATAATGTTGTTTAATAGATTGTGATACCCATTTTGTCTTACCATATTCGTTTTTAGGTGGTTCCAAATGATTCAGATGACTCGGAATCATTTTCGGAGAAGGAAAATTCAGACAGAGAACCCACTGAAAATGATTATGTTGTTGTTCGGTTTTCCAATCAAGTGCATTATGTAGCTCAAATACTTACGAATAAAGATACAGCAGGAGATTATCAAGTTTCTTTTCTACGTAAACGAGAAAAAGTAAATGGGTTTACTTTTCCAGATGTTCCAGATGTTGCGATGGTGAACTTGTCTGACATTATCATGCTATTACCCGCACCGATTAGGATGCAGACGAAACGATTAAGTAGATATCTCTGTTTCTTTGTCAATTTCGATAACATTAATATACGTTAATTATTAAAATTTTGCAATATAACTTCATTTGTTTATTTTCTACCGTTATATTAATTCATTTGTTCATTTTCTACCGCTATATTAACGGTGTCTCACTGTACCCGACTGTGTGGTACACAGTGAGACAATTTTGTTGTTTTTTTTTTGTTTATAATTTAATTTATGTGTTTTTTTAATAAAGAAACTTCGCTATTTGTGATAAATAATAACATGCCATCCTTATTTAAAGTTATTATTTATCCATTACCTTCTTATACTGCTTTATGTAAAAAACGTCTCACTGTAGCCTACCTTCTCCTATTAAATCAATGTTGACTACATTTTATTTTTTTGTAGGTTCACGTTCTACAAATCTTGCAAATCATGCATTGGTATTTTTGTTGGAGGACATTCACAAACAGTGGAAGCAACCATTATGCTACCGTTTTAGTGGGCCCTTAAAATCCTCAATTTTGAAAAATCTTATAAAAGAAATTGTAGCAGAAAGCCTGAAAATTGGGCAGATAATGAACATTTAAATAATTTGGATATTGCCGAAGACATCAAAATCTGTCCCAAACTAACAGATGCTCATGTCGTAAAAAGCAAGATAAAAAATGAGGGTTCTTGTTGCACACAAGTTTTTAGCTATCTAGTTGGTTCCCTTATGAAAAGGATCAGTCAGTGGAGTAAGTTGCTCAATATGTACAATTTTATGAGTAAACTAATTTGATAATTTTTCAGATTTGTTACGTTCATTAGCAGCTAATACTGCTGCCTTTTTTTTGAGCTTTTTAATAGTATGGACTCAAACTGTTCCATAGCTCCTGCGTCCAAACCTCTAAAAGGTGGAGTTACTAAGAGGTAGAGCTATTACACATTTTGGAATAAATCTATTGGCATTATCCAGGAAATTAAATATTTTTCTTTCAAACAAAACAAATTGGTGACGGTTCCGACGTTGAAACACGCCATACTTACATTGAGGGGTTTCATAAGGTTTGCATTATTTATTTATTGCAATAGATACAACTATATATCAAGTCGTTTGTGTGATTTCGAACTATACTCTCTGGATATTTTGAGCCAATAGCATTAGAAATGAAGTCGTCACAAAGTTCGGTGAAGTTTAAAATGTATGGAGGATTTTTAGACGAGATGATTTCTTCGACAGGCAACAATTGAGTTTTAATGTCAGCCATAGATTTCTTAGTCTTAAAATTCTTTGGAATAGTTTTCTTGGCAATTTCAAAACTTTATCGGTTTATCGTCTTCTTCGATATCAGGAGAGGATGGATGGAGTCGTTTGTCGGGTGGCAAAGGTGTAGAGGTTTTTTGGGATGTAGTATGTTCCTTGTGGCTAGAAAATGGTGTTTCAATTGAGTCGGATTGTATGGGTTGATTGATGGTTTTTGTTTGTGTTGGTATGGTGACAGAAGAAGTTGGGTTTTGTTCGGTTTTTGTGTTATCCGTATTATCTACAGGTAATGTTACATTGATATGTACTTCCGAGTGTGTTTCTGCTCTCCCCATGTGGGTACTTCCTTGTTGGATCTCTAAGTTTTGGGAATTTTCGGTAGTGAGAGTATTTTCATGTATATTTGAATCTGTTAGAGTACAATTTTCGTCGTTGTGTCCCGTTTTTCTGCATTTGGAGCAGTTTAATCCGTCTAAGGAAAGATATATTCGGTATTGAGTGTTTTCGTGTGAAACAAGTACTCAATCTGGTAAGAGAGATGTTGTTTGAGCTACAGAAACTAAGTATGTAGCTGTAATCTGACTCTGGCATTTTTATTTTAGACATCATTTTTATTTCTAGGCTATTAAATAGTTCTTCAATTGTACTGTTTGGTATCGACGGGCATACATTGGATATTGTCAGTCTTTTAGAAGGAGTAATGAGTCTTCTTATTTCAATTTCGTTGTTATTTATTTTTACTGATTTATGGTTGTTGTTCAAATTATCGACTATGTTAGTGCTACTGAGGTATAAGCAAATTCTGTTATTTGCTATCCGAGAGGCAAAGATGATATTTTTCGGTGTAACAAGTGTGCCGACAGCAACTATGTAATCGTGAATTTTTATTCCATTTGAAGCTGATAGGACAATTGCTTGATCCTTGGAAGGAAATTTAGAAGAGGTCACTGCTTGGGAATAAGATACAGGAGCGTTATTTCCGTTGCTATCCATTTTGAATGTGAATGATCATAATTGATATTGTTTGGTTGGTTCTGAAGCCGTTTCTGTCTTGGACAGAACGAGGTTCTTAACTGGTTTAACCTTATCAGTGGGGTTGTTTATAAAATACTCTAAGAGTTCATCCATATCTCAAATGTGGTTTTTTTGAAACAACCGAGGTTCAATAAAACACTAAGTCCAAACCACAATCTTTTAATATTGTCCGAACAAAGAAGGACAAGTAACTTGCTACTAGTTTCGGTAAAACATTACCATCATCAGGCTTAATGAAACATTTACAACTGCAAAACGGTAAGTTGTAATCCAAAAATTACTCAAAGGTATGGTACTACAACATGACATTAATAAATGTGGTATGGAAAGAAAATAAATTTGAAGTTATGAAACATACTTTAAAGTTTAAACTATAGTTGTTACTTTAATAAAATGGCAAAATACGTAATGATAATGAAGGGAAAATTTTGTTGAATTCAATTTTGAATATCTTTTTTAAATACACGTGCACGTTTATAGTTGAGTGGTTCAGTTTAGTGCCAATTATAATTAATAATTAATCTTTTAAGTATAAATGGATATTTCAATTAATATCTATTATGCACTTCATCGTTTTAACGATGTTTCTGGTCTTTATGACCAAGATAACCACAATTTTAGTGGCTATTAAAGTCTCACTTTCATGGTTAAAATTAAAAATTCGCCATGTTCCACATTTTGCAATTTTAACAATTTCTTTATCTTTTTCGTCCGTTTTTAACCCCTTTTTTATTAAAGGTCAATTTGGCAAATTAAAATTCAAATTTAAAAAAGACATTCAAAATTGAATTCAACAAAATTTTCCCCTCATTATCATTACGTATTTTGCCATTTTATTAAAGTAACAACTATAGTTTAAACTTTAAAGTATGTTTCATAACTTCAAATTTCTTTTCTTCCCATACCACATTTATTAATGTCATGTTGTAGTACCATACCTTTGAGTAATTTTTGGATTACAACTTACCGTTTTGAAGTTGTAAATGTTTCATTAAGCCTGATGATGGTAATGATTTACCGAAACTAGTAGCAAGTTACTTGTCCTTCTTTGTTCGGACAATATTAAAAGATTGTGGTTTGGACTTAGTGTTTTATTGAACCTCGGTTGTTTATAAAATAATTGATATCTAATAATACAGATGGATTGTACTCACAGTAATTGATAGGGTACAATTATTAAATACACTATGCACTAATCAACTATACAGTTTTCAGCAATTTTTGTAGCTTAAAACTTGTATTAAGTAAACAAAGTTTTAGAACGATTTTTCAACGACTTTCATCAATCGTGACGAGGGTCCGTCTCCCGACAGTTTTCCCTATTTCAGATTAACCAAGAGTTATTAAATGAGGAATCCTTTGAGTGTGTAGTAACTCGATGTTTTGACCGATATGCATTGGAGAACTTTTTTGGGCTTGATAGAAAACAAAATGCTCGAAATGTTTTGTCAAATGTTACCAATCATCTTTTAAAAGTCTGGTAATCAGTAATTTTATGGCAAAACATTCCATATTTTCGAATTGCGAGAAGGATACTTTAACTGGTACACTTCATACATTTCATGAAGCTTTGAGTACCTCTGTACCAGTCCCTGAAGTTGATCGTCAATTCACACCAGACATCAAACTTCCAAGTATAAACATCCTGGAGAGGTCAATGGTATCCAAATGCTCAGTGGCATAATATATCAGTGGATATTTCATAAAAAAATTGAAAAAACTGTTAAAATGTAATGTATGTATGCAAAACTTTGGTAAAAACAATAATACTGATGATAATGATTTTATTGATGCTTGTCAGTACTGTAATAGCAAATTAAAAATACCTGGTGAATGTTTCAGTTTTTTGGTGTACCCCGACTATGACCTACATCTATCATTCATTGCCCAGAGTTTGTCATTATGAAAATGTAGGAGGTATCTTGTATAATATATTAAAAAAACACGTCAATTTCAATTTCTTCAATTGTGCAAATCACAAGACATGTGGAGAAAAAGCCTGCAGGTAAATAATCAGATGCACCATATATTTTTGGTGCAAACAAGTTAATAAAATAGCGGCAGGCAAAGATATTTGAAAATGTGCAAGAATACCTCTTACATTGACCCCATCAAGGTTCGAGCACATAAATCAGTTCCTTGTGGCAAACCGCAATTAACTACTTTCTCGCTACTAAGGGTATTGTTTACCTTTACTATTTGTATGCGGTTTCACAAATAATTTGTAAATAGTTTAGTGGGTGCCCCTCTGATTCCTACATCATCCAATCCCCCAACATTTGTATATGAACAACAGTGTCGAAAGCCTTGGCAAGATCCAAGAACACGCAAAGGACAGGTTTATTACATTCCAGGCATTTAGTGATATTATCAACTAATTTACTGATAGCATCTGCCGTTGATAAACCTTCTCTGAAACCAAACTGTTTCCGAGATTTGTATATGTATTTATTTATAATATATATTGAATATAAAATTGATGAACAACTTCGAAGTTTGCTTTAAAAACTAAGTTTCCAAAAATATCATTGAAATTTGTAACGTGAAGGACACATTTTTTTCTACTTGAGGAGATGGTTGTCATTAAGCACAGTAATCAATATAGTTCTGAAGTAATACGGAGCGTTGAAGCTTTATTTCACCAGTGAAACATATGATTAAATATCTGGTACTGCTGAAATTCATAATTCGCTCAATAATGCCGTAACCAAGCTATATTTGCAATTTTTAGAATGTGTGTTACCCATATTTACAGATGTGAATATAGAATTTCGCTCTGAGGCATCTGAAGTACATCTGCTGTATGAGAGAATGTCCTCTGCTCATGGATTTTTATATAAAACCAGACTACTTAAATGTGACAGATGTGAGTAAGTTGCAATATCGAAATTCCCCAAATTATGTTTCCCTGTATGAAGTGTACTTAGGGCCAAAAGTAGCAGCAACATTTGCTGGAAAAATATTGGATAAAGGCACCTTACACACATTTCTCTTGAATTGTTTGAATATTCATGTTGAAGCTGCACATTAAATTTACAAAAGGTTTCTCTTTCAGTTCAGATATGGAAATTCTGAAACGACTCGATTTTTCAAATCCCCAACAAAAAAAATTATAAATATCAATAGTATTCGTCAATTAGTATCCAAATTTCGAGGGATTAATAGGTATTAATTTACTGGATAGAGAATGTACTCGAATAAAAAATTCTGACCTAAGCTACATCCATCCATCAAACAGAGCGACGTGAACAACAATCGATGCGTAATCGAAGTATAATCACCACTCGCCTCTGCATCTATAGACAACCTAAGTCTGACGTCACAGAGACGGGTGGAGCTTAGACCGACTCCAAACAATTTCGTTGATAACGGTAAATCGCCATAAGCAATTTTTAATTTAGTCTTTTCGTGGTTTATGTGATAAAATAAGACTTTTTAGTTAAATATATTGTTGAAGGAACGTGCTATTCAAGTGTTTTTTATTAGTTTTTCCCCAGGTGAGTTAATTTAACACATTAATTTTGCTTTAAAACACGTTTAGTGCCAATATCGCTTATAAGCGTACGCCTATGACCTGAGCAAGTGCCGCCGCCGCTGATAAGCGTTCTATTTATATCGAGAGTTTATGATACTTAGTTCCCTCGGTACTGCCGTTGTGTGTGTGTATGTTTGCAGGCACTCGAGTTAAGCTACTTGTAATGAGAAAAAGCACGCGGTCATAGATTTTTTTGTTATTTTATATTGTTTGGGATAATGCAAAGTGACGATGCTGTGGCAGGGCCTTCTAGGCCGAAAAGAAGCCGTTTTCATGAATATACTGACGCAGAGTTATTGGAAATATTAGAAAATAGTGATGTGGGCAGTGATTTAGAATATTTGGAGTCGGATGACGGGTGGCCAAGGATGCGTGACCCTTTACTGACCAACAAATTAATATCATCCAGTATGGGTAGAAATAGATTTTTAATAATATTACGTGCCCTCCATTTTTCACGAGATCCAGAACCAAATCAACCGAAACCCGAAGATCGACTTTACAAAATACGACGAATTATTAATTTTTTTAACGTTAGCTTTGTCAGTTAACATTTCAGATATTAAAAATGTGCAATAATGACTTCAGAATTTTGATTTTTGGTGGAATAGTCTATATATATTACCTAAAAATATTTCATTCAAATATTTAATAAATTATTTCACTTTCATGATTTGTGGTGGAATGAACTAGTAGACCAAAAATCAATATTCAAGAGGTATTTTACCGCGAAATTTAAAATTTCGAATGGTCTTTAAATACGGATGAGAAAGGTACCGGCAGGTCTTCTCTCATCGTCTGTAGACATGGCAAGTTGGAACTGTGCAGTAGTCCAAGTAATAATTTTAACAATTTACACAAAATCTAATAGGCAGCCGTAACTTTTCAAGTTCCCATCTGGATTACTGGTATGTTATTTCTCTTGTTACATTTTTTTTTTTATTCTGTTGTTTAACGTCGGTCTATTTCTGCGACTGAGGCTAATCACCGACGCCGGGAGCACTCTACCCCTAACCGGAAATTTTGGCGAACCCACTAGTGTTCCAACCAGTGGTAGCGTTCTTTAACGGACTCGGGACCTCGGTTTTACGTCTCCTCCGAAAGACGGCATATCTACATTATACCTCGTGCTCATTGGTATAACTCCTGCGAGCTGTGATATGCTACTCACCCTAGTAGTCTAAAGTGCACCCTAGTAGTCTAAAGTGCACCCTAGTAGTCTAAAGTGTTTCGCTGCAGGCTGTACGGGCCCTATGCGATGGTTTTCCCTGTCATGGTAACCCATCCAAGTACTAACCATGTCCGACCTTGCTTGACTGTAATTATCGCATCAGAATGCGTTCCACTACAGTGCTGGGTCGTCGCCCATTCATATTTTAAAAATTTCAAAATTCAATATTAATATTCAATTAGTAGTTTTTTTGTATTAAATGGATACCCATTTTGGAAGCCACATGGTTATACCTTTCCTCTCCTATCCAGCTAAGTTTTACAATAGATATTTTCAGTTTAATATAATTGTTCCTTATTTTTTTGTCAATTCAAACCATATATTTGTCCAGGATGAATCCTTAGGTTCAATTTTCAAATTGTAACTATTGAGCTGGACAGATATCCTCATGCTAAAATTTTTTTTTGTTATTTTTTTATACTTATACCGAAATAATTATTGTAGCACAGTTCCCTGGACAAAGTTTCCTGGACACAGTTTCCTGGAACACAGTAGTGGAGTACCTATATTAAGTTCCTGACAAACAGTTCATGGAGTAGTAGTTTACCGGATACAAATTTTTTTTGGAGACATGAAGTTCTTGCATAACAATATCCCGAAGTAGTAGTTTCCTGGATAGTGCCACCGCCGCTTATAAGCGAATTTTTTTTTTTTTTGGAAAAACCAATTTTTTTCGTGGCAAGTATTGATAGTTTGAACTACTTACACGTCATTTCATGTAGTGACGTGACACTTAAATCAAAACAAAAAAATGGGATAGGGCGAAGGGTGTTAAATTAGAGCAGCATCCAACGTGTTAAAACTTGTTGAGGTTATGTCTATTCAATTTTTGCAGTACCTTTTTGTTTGTTTTATTTTCAGATTCATTTGTTGTTAAGAAAATAATGGCTTTTAAACATGTCCTAAAACTTTCTAGCATCGATGCTTTTATTGATGACAACAAAATTATAAAAAGGGATGAAAACGCCTTAGAATCCAGTCATGTGAAGAAAATGGACTTTGACTCTGATTTGCAGATTATCAGAGGGGAAGGATTTGCTAGTATGAAAGACAAAAGCTACAAGGTATCTATAGGTAGGTGTATTTGCCTTTGTTAATGTAATATGGAATTAATTGATTTTAATTTTACTGTAGTGTTGGAAAAGAATAGGCATCTGAAAATAAGAATGCAGCGCCAATGTGGTCAATCGTAGAACTATAAATATTGACATTGGAATATTTATGTTGTATTTGTTGTGTGTTTATTTGTGTTTTTGAAATATAATTTTACCATAAATATAAAGACTTTTCAGGCTTCTTTAGTGAACAAGTGTGTTACTGGGTATGTATTCTCAATATTCTCATTGCTATTGAGGCGGTAGGTGATTGTCATCATTTGTTTTGTAGCCAAATTGAGAGAATTCTTAGGTTAGATCATGAGTTAATCCTTGTACCATTTTTCAGATTCAAATGGCAAGATTAAGTATGGTAGAATAATTGGGGTATCTTGAAGGTACAAATACTTCTAGAAGTGTATACAGTATGCGTAAGTTGCTTCCGAACCTTACACCTTACACAAGTACGACAGAGAAACAGCTGAATGAGAGAGAAAGATAATTATACGCGGTCATCGACGCGTGTATTTAATTCCAGTTAGGGTGTGGTTCTATTTCCGATAGTGAACGAATGCTCATTGCCCTACTATTTCAACCGCTATTGCCAGAAGCGCAGATTAATTTGTACAAATGATATTTTTCTCTCGTTTTCGTTGACTTTTTTTCGAAGTCATGCACAATAGCTAAAACAAAACACTTTCACTTGGCAACACTGTGTTTTACAGATAGAATTCACATTTAAACTGCTATTCCTAGGTCTTTTCGCTACAAACGTTGATCACGTTGGAAGCGCATGCCATTGTATTTGGAAATAAAACATTTACAATTATGCCTTCATTAACATACTTAACCTGCGAAAAAGTGCAAATTGTAAGATGGTATTTTGGAGGTCATTCGGCTAATGAAATCGTTAATTTGTTTATTGTGGCATTTGAAAATCGCCCAATTCCTTCAAAGTCAACAATTGTGAAAATAATTAGTAATTTCGAGAAATATGGATGCGTTTCGTACTGTAGAAAATGCCAACCTTCGGAAGACCCAATCAAACGCCCGATTAACGATGAAAGGCAGACTAGAGAATTGAATGTTTGTTTAGCAGTTGAAACAGGACAACCATCTTCTTCAAGACAAATTGCTGAAGAGGTCGACATGGATAAGAGAACTGTACAGAATATTTTAAAACGGAACGGGTACCATTGTTACAAGGTTCAGACAACGCAGGAAATATTTCCAGAGGACAATATCAGACGAATGGATTTCTGTGAGGAGATGATGGAACGTCAAAATGCTGACGAAAACTTTTTAAAAAATATTTTATTTACGGATGAATCAACTTTTTCACTACATCAAAAACACAATCCATCCGTCACAAGATATTGGTCTCGGGAAAATAAACATCTAACAATTACAATCCGAACGCAGTATCCGCAGAAGCTAAATGTTTGGACGGGTATTCTAGGTGACCACATTATAGGTCCTTTTTTCATTGAGGGGAGCTTAAATTCCGCCAAATATTTAGACTTATTACAAAATCAAGTAATTCCTGCAGTTCTCCTTATACCCGATGTTAATCTCAACAGAATTTGGTTCCAACAAGATGGTTGTCCAGCCCATAATTCAAGGATAGTAATGGATTTTTTAAATTTTACATTCCCCGAAAAAATTATTAGTACTAATGGTACAATTAAATGGCCTCCAAGATCACCTGAACTAGCTCCAAATGATTTTTTTCTTTGGGGATTTTTAAAAAGTACCATTTACCAGCATGCATTTGAAAGAGCTAATAATTTAAATGAATTGAGGGTGAAAATACAGAACGTTTGTGCCAGCATTACGCCAAATAATCTTAGAGATATGAGATCAAATCTTTATCACAGATTTGGCTATTGTCTGGCACAGCAAGGTGGTTTATTTGAGCACTTAATTCATTAAAATTATGTTTACCTTTAGAATAAATTTTTATTTCTATTTTTTCAGGAAGTTTATATTTTACGTTTAGAATAGGTGTAGGTACCTTATTTTATTTTTTCAATTTAATTTATTAATGGAAGGGATTTTTAGTTTATTAATTGTGGTTTTCTCAAGAAATGCTGTTTTATTTTCAAGTTACAATGGCTAAAATAATATCCTATTGTAGTTAGAAATTGTCAACTTGGTCTGAAATGATCATGTTGACAAAAATGAATTTTAAGATTTACAGGTTACGTAATAACGATTGTATTTTTATATTTCTTTAACGTCCTCACTCCTTACGTCTTGGGAGCATACTGAATTACCATTTACCACCACCAACTAGTTAAAATAGGAGGGCAATGAGCAGTCGGGCACTCTCGGGAATAAGCTTACGCCCCCTAAGGTGAAACAAAGTGATGATTGTGCACAATTATTCTTCCTCTCTCTTTCATATATCCTTGTCGTACTTGTGTAATTCGTACCTAGGTTCCAAAGCAGATTTCCCATGCTGTATGAAGGTGAAGAAGTTTTGAATGCTGGGCATGTAATATTATGTGGACGGTTGAATTCCACTCCAGACGAAGTCATGATTTGTGCTTTGTGCCTTCAGAGTAGTGCACTCAATTCTGACCCACATTAAATTCAAGGAGAACTTCATTGTGACTTGTCGAGAAGGGCCATCAAAATTAAGACCATGGTGTGTTCATGTAAAGCTGGGAATAGTGGTAGATGTAAACACATCTCTGCTGTTCTAATCAAGTGTACAAGGTGTATCATTTTACTATTAAAAAAGGCGTTATCGTGCCAAATTAATTTTTAATAAGAATGAATTATGTGCTTAATGTCATTTTCGTTTTTTGCTGTTTTTTTTTTGTTTTAGGGAAAATCCTTGAAGATTTTGAGATTATTTCTCAAACAGATTTGAAATGTACTTGGTCAGCACAAAAGCACATCACCAGGGACAAATATAAAGCTGTTCCTATCAAAGATATGCCATGTTTTGAAAACCAAATAGAGCAATGTCAATTGGAACTGGATGACAATAAAATGTACAATTTTTTCACAAGCGAAATACCTGAATCTGCAGTTTCTAAACATAAGTAAGTTGCAATATAATAAAGCCTGGATCAAATAAGGTAATGGCTTGTAAAATTCAAATCAAATTTATTTACTTAGTAGTAAATTACAATAAGTTACTTAACTATTCAACAATATATTATATTCCTTATACTAAGTTTACTAAGCCTTTAACCAGCACAATGGAAATGGATTTTTTAAATCTGTGTATGCTGGTTTTTACAATTATGATTAATTATAGCTAGGATATGCCAATAACAATTTTAATAAATATATAATAATTTATACTCAAGTAATCAGCCTGATAAATAACAATTAAAACATTGCTTTTAGTGTTGGAAGAAGAAGCTTCAGAGGCAAAGATGTCAAAGAAGTAGTGCCAGCCAATAATCACCTTCAATTGATTTTGGACAATGCATGCCAGTCTATTGTCATGTTAGAAGCTTCCATCATACCAGTTAATAACGAAAATGGATGTTGTAAGATTTTGTATTCTCAACTTTTCAATGAGGTTTCTGACATGATAATAGGCATTAGGTAACAATCTAAAGAGTGGCATGAACAGAGAAAATATAGGGTAACAGGTAAATTATTTTATAGCCTAAGCACCCTGAAACTAATCTTATATATTCATTTATAGGTTCACGAATATACGAGTTGTATACCTACTCCAAATCTGACTGGGATAATAAAGCCTCTAAATATTTTTATGCTAAAGGCTTCAGCAATAAGTTCACCAAACATGGAGTCAAGTTTGAAGGTGATGCCAAAGATGCTTTTATTGCAAAAACATCCCTTCAAGTTGTGGATTGTGGTATGGTTGTCTCACACTCAAATACTTGGCTTGGGTTTTCTCCAGACGGTGTCATTTTTGAAGACAACAGACCTGTTGCTCTACTAGAAGTGAAATATTTGTATGAAGGTAAGTTTCTTAAAATTTCTACTTACAAGTAAGCTATGCAATATATTTCTGTTGAAGGAAATCAGTTTCAATGATGAAAATCTTCAGCGTAGGTACTTTATTTTTCAGGTGCTACAAGGAGCATAAATGAAGTGCTACCAAGAACAAAATTCCTTCAAAAAAGTGGAAGCAAATATATTTTGAAAGAAAAGCATAAATATTATGGACAAATTCAGTTAGGCATGGCATTATTAAATTTGCCTACTTGTTATTTCATATTATATGCTTCCTTTGATAATAGTGTGGAAATATTGAAAGTAGATTTTAATCATAATTTCACACAAAAATTATTGAGGGAAGTCAAGACCAACTATTTTGAAAAAATGTTACATGTTATATCTAAGAATAATAAACTTTAGTTGAACATTTTCTTCAATTACCTGAATTGGTCGGCGGGCGTAATTTCGGCCGGTAATCCCTTGGCCTACCTGCATAAATCAAGGGGTACCATTTATGACAGGGGTAATTTCGGCCGAGGGGTTGATGTTTACGATGAGATTAAAATATTGGTAATTACGCTTAATAGTTTCTGTAAAATATTAATTGTGTATTTATTTGGAAATACCTAATCCTGTGTACCTGTCGGAAATACCTTTAATTTACTTATCTCTTTATTCCAATAACTATGTTGTACCTACTTAAGATTATTCCTTTAAATGTATAAAATTCACAAATAACAGGTATAAAATTATTATAGCTAGTCAGTATTATAACTTATCTTGAAGCTACTAGTCGATAGAAAGCATAAAATATATTATTTGTATACGATGGCATCAGTTTCAGTAATTAAGAGTTCACGCGGTTGTGACTTACTAGTTGTAGAAAAGTTTCAGTTTTGTAAACAGGACGTATTAAAAAGTGGTGAAGTACGTTGGAGGTTTATAAATAAAAATTTAAGATGTTTAGCCAAACTGTACAATGTTGGTGCGGAATACACAGTTACTAGAAGTGAATTAATCCACAACCACGAGTCCGATGAAACTACGTTGGAGAGAAAAATAGTGACGACTTCATGCAAGCGCAAAGCTGAGGAAGACATATCGGAGAAACCTTCAAAAATTATTAAAAGCGTTCTTTCAAATCATTTGCCAGAGAATTTGTCATCGATAGATGTCAGTCTAATAAGAAGAAATTTGTACAACAGCGCCGTAAGCTCTTACCAGCCCTGCCTAAGGATATTCACGATGTACATTCTGTACTCGATAGTTATGGACCGAAAACCACAACAGGTGAAAATTTTTTGTTTATTAACAGCACAGCTGATAATATCATTGTTTTTTCTTGCCATACAAATATAATAAGTTTATGTAAAATGGAAGATTTTTACATGGATGGCACATTTTCTTATTGTACAAAATATTTTTATCAGTTATTTACCATCCATGGACTGGAAAATGGGCATTATGTTCCTCTTTTGTATTGTCTGTTGCCCAATAAGACCAGTGACACATATATGAGACTTTTTTTGTTGGTAAAATCTAAAATTTTTGAACTTTATAATATTGTTTTTGAACCGAAGGAGGTATTTGTGGATTTTGAAATCGCAATTCATAACGCATTAAAAGTTGTCTTTCCCAAAACCAAACTAAATGGTTGTAGATTCCACTTGCACCAGGCGTGGTATAGGAAAATACAATCATTAGGGTTAACCCAAATGTATAAAGATAAAAACTGCGAGGAAAGCAAATGGCTTACTCATACTTTTGGGCTAACTTATTTAGACCCCTCTGAAGTTGAAGATTGTTTCATATTTGATCTCATGTCATACAAACCGGACCATAAACTTATAGATAAATACGCAGACTATTTATTAGAAAACTACATAGCGCCAGAATCTCATTTTCCACCAAATATATGGGCATATGAAAACCCATCAATTAAAAGAACCACAAATGCCTGCGAATCATTCCATTCGCACTTTAATTCTAGTTTTCATTCAAGTCACCCTTTTATATTTATTTTTATAGAAAAATTAAAAGATTGTCAGATCGATGCATATTTAAAAATAAAAAATTTAAATATTCCAGCAAAAATTAAAGACAAACAAGTAAAAAACAAACTAAGATTTATCGAAAACATGGTAAATATGCTTCGATCTGACAATATTTCTAGAATTAATTTCGTTAAATCTGTATCACATCAAAACGTTTTTTAAAAATTTATAGTTTACCTAAGTTATAGAAATAAAATGAAGTAATAATGTTATTGAAATAAAGAAATATTTTTATATGAAGCATTCTGTTATTTTATTTGATTTGCGGCCGAAAATACCTATGAGATAAGGAAGCAACTTAAAACCTCCGGCCGAATTTACCTACCGGCTTTTAGTACCTGCCCTTTTTCCGGCCGAAATTACATCCGCCCGAATTGGTCATCCCAATTTTTTATTCATTGAGAGGTGATCTTAATTTACACAATAATTTCCTAAAAATATATTAGATGGACCTATTCATACAATTATCTCACTTCTAGACAAAAATCATCAAAAATAATAAATTAAATAAAGTGTTTCTATTGTTAATTTGATGACCCATATTTTTAATCCCATTGAAGAAAAAAGACTTTCAAAGATTTTGAAGTGCAAGTGAATACTCCTAAAGTGTCTACTTTGTGTGGATAAATGTTTTTATAAATTCGAATATTGTGAAATGTTTTTCAAATAAATATAGTGGATAAAATTAATCTGCATCAAATTTGTAATACAATTTTTTGTAGTTTAATTAATTATTGTAACTAGTTCAGTTTAATTACATTATAAATCGTTGAAAGCCCGATTTTCGTCAATTCGTGAATTCTCGCGATAACAGCATTATCAGAAATAACAGAATTTTCTTTTTCAAACACGCGTACATATTTAAAACAACGCATTGACACTGACATGTATATCTTTGTTTTTAAATTCGGCCCTATCATCATTATTATTTATTGCCAAGTCATATACTTGTGGCGCCAAATTATTAGATTCCCGCGAATCATCTTGGACTGTCGTTTCAAATGGTCTCCAAAATGCCATTCTAATTAATTACAAATGAATTATATTTACAAAACTTACCCTAACGTCTTCGAAAAAAATATATATTATATTGATATTAATTCACTCTACTCCAAGAACAAATAAATATTATATTGATATCAATTCACTCAACGAGAAACGTGAGTTTTTGAACATTATTTGTAAATAATCTAATCTCTTAAAAATCTATGATCTGCTAATATTGATTTGGACAAATATGTTATAGCACAAGCAATTATAAATATATCCTTAACTTTCTTAACAAGAGACCACTGCAATTTACCACCTAAGATTTTGAATATCTTAATTCTCTGATTGACTCGTTCAATATGCACTCTAGCAGCTGCTATTTTGGCATTCAACAACGCTTCTTCTGTAGTCAATTGTTTTTTGTCTTTCAAAAATGGTGGCCTGATCAACTTTATTTTAAACTGTTGACAAATATCATCGATCAAGAAACCTTTGTCCACCATAATAGCATCCTGTGAGCTTTCTAGCTTTAAAATTAAGTCACTTTGTTGAAAAATTGTTTTATCAGATGCTCTTCCCCCATATGGTTTACTAATATAAGTAATTAAACCTCCAGGAGAAACACCTGTCATGAATTTAACTGTGTTATTAGATTTATATTGAGAGTAAAACCTGATCCTGCAACAAAGGCACTTTGGTTTCTGTATAAAAATTTCTGTACAGTCTAAGATGATTCGAGTATTTTGAAAACTTTCGAAACATTTTGGTATGTTTTTCTGTATTTCGGAATATTCTGGGAATCTAATGACACAACTAAGAACTCTACTCATAATGGGTAGCATTTCATAAATATATTTTTGGCATAATTCTTGTGAAATGCCAAATAAAAGAGATAATGTCACATATGTAAGGTCACATTTCAATTTTGTCAGTACTAAAACAATGCGCTGTTTAATTGTTAACCTATGTGAACGTTGATCACTGTAAACAGATTGTACTGCTTTTACTATTGTATCTAATAGTTTCATATTATTGGGACCAGTGAAACTGTTTAGAGCACTATCTGTAGTTATCAGATCACACAAAGTAGACACTTTAGGAGTATTCACTTGCACTTCAAAATCTTTGAAAGTCTTGGGCCCATTATAAGCTGGCTGCCCCTGAAGAAGTTGCAATAGTCCTTGAGCAGCTTCGATTTCAACTTGAGAAGCAGTTGAAGATGTAGCAGGTTCGATTTCTTCACAATAAGAACATTCTTCATCAGCAACAGGTACTTCTTTGTTGAGACTTCTCTGTTTCAATCTTTCAGTTCTACTACTAGAACATTCAGGTTGTTCCTTTGAAGTAATAGAACTAACAGGAAGATTTATGGAAGGCACAGCAGTCTTTTTCAAAAACCTTCTTTGTTTGGAATTGGAATCTGTAAACAATTATCTCCAATAACATAACCTAAAATCGCATAGTGTAGTTCTTGCTTACCTCGATAAAAATAATCATCATCTTTAAAATGCAGGGAGCATACTTTCATATCTTGTAGCTGGTTTACCAATTTTCAGTTTCAGTTGCCAAGCTTTTTGTCGATCCATCAGCACTTTACTCCCCGATTTACCTTCTGCACAAACACGATATTTATCACCAGCTGGAGGAAAAGCATGGAAATTCACATTTCTTTTCCCAGGAAGAACACTGAGGAACTGAACAATAACGATTCGAACGACTCATAGCTTTCAAAATTATTACACATAATAAATATTTGTAAAAAACCACACAAAAACAAACACAAAACAAAGGAGAACGTAAGAACTATGTCAAGATTTTTAGTTATTCTGATTGTCACCAGGCGGCGTAGCGCTTATTTTGATTCGTCTATTGTGATATTAAAGAAGCCACCTGCACCTGTCCCAGGGGTATAAAATGCCATCACATTGCGGCGTTGGCACTTTTTGGGCATTACAATATATCTGTAACAGATCAAGCATGTGCATGGAAGGCACTACCTAAACCGAAGGATGAGCTGGTGAAATCTGCAGAAGAGCTTTACCCACCAAAGCCCTATACAGCTCTTGAAGGTGGGGTACCAGAAGCATCATCGATCAACAGATTGGAGGAAATACTGTTGGTTTTACCTGGCTATTAAATGAGGAGGCAATAAATAAGCTGGAAAAATACTTTTTTCCTTTCTGGAGGCCACAGATAAACTGTCTGTTTTTGAAGAAAAATATGCTGTTGATGATCAGTTGATGAAAGAAATCTCTGCCACCACTACTGGCCAGGTGTCAAATGAAAAATGGTACCTTGCGAGAAAATTTAGATTGACTGCTAGCTGTAGTGTGTGACACCCTATAGTTACAATAGTGTGTTACACCCTATACATTATGTATGATATGTTTTGGTATTCAAATATAAATATGTAATTAATTAATATGCAATATTGCTTAGGCTAGGATTTTAGATAAGTAGGCTACTTTTCGAATAGAACAATTATTATAAGAATATAGCAGACAAGATATTATACTACGCATTATTACAATAAATATATATTATATTTGGGGTTTTTATAAACCTATTATGTTTGATTTCGAACATTAAAAAACATCATCAAAATAACCAATAAAGGTTATTACATTACATTACAACTTTGGAGCTATTATTGCAGCGTGCAGGAGAAACAGATTCCCAGTGAGTTTGTCCAACACACTCTTAAGTGAGTAACAAATCATTAATCTATTACATACTTTTGTAATGGATTTTATCAATAATTTGCTCATTCGTATTTTATATAGCATTTTCTCACTTTAGTTTAATTTGAAATACAATGGTATCAAAGCAATCCAGTGGGGTAGAACTCATGAAAAAGATGCTCTAGCTAGATCATTTGAAGCAGAATTATAATTTAAATATTCGGCCAACTGAAGTATGGCTTACAAATTCAGGACTTGTTGGTGCTAGCCCTGATGGAATAATTGATGAAGAAGAAGCCATTGTGGAAGTAAAATGCCCATATTCTTTCAGAAATGATCAGTTGAAGAATTATAATAAATATATAATTTTTTATGACGATGAGGGTAACTTGATCTTAAATACAAGTCACAATTATTATCACCAAATTCAAGGAGCTTTACATATTTTAAAAAAGAGAAAATGTTACTTATGTATTTATACTTTGAAAAAAACAGTTGTGACAATTGTAGGGTTTGACGATTCATGGAAAGAAAACATTTCACTCTTGGAAAATTTCTATATAGAACAATACTTACCAAAGTTGTTGGACAATTAAATAAAAAATTTGTGACATGTTCATCAATGTAATTTTAGGTTATTCTACAGTGTTAGCAGATAGAGTATACAGTTAGAAAAATCTCTACTATTTATTTTAGACTGAAAAGCCACTGTATACAAAATTTTGTTTGCTGAGGATATCAGGAAATTATTTAAGTTTTTTTAATACCTATATGTACAATTCTATTTTGTCAAAAATTTTTTTTAAACAAACGCTGCTTTAAATTGGTGTATTGAATGTACTATACATGGGGACTAGATAAGGAGAACTAACTCATACGGGAAAATTGACAAATCTGTCCTCAAAATCGTCTTTCTAAGTAGTTTGGTTTTTGACCGCAGCATGCGCATTGTACCTTAAGAACCCATTTCTGACAGAAACTACAATAACCTTACTTTTTAGATAGTGAACATTACTTTGTAAATAAACAAATCTAGAATATTGAAATTCTTCAAATTTAAAATAGGCAAGGTGTGCGTTGTTAAAAACTGCATTAGTGGTAGTGTTGGTGATCTACGACGAAGACGTGAGTTAAATTTGAAAAAACCACGATTTTTTCAAGTACCAAAGGTAATTAAGAATTTTCAAATATAAATAAAGTAGGAATTATGACAAGATTAAGATTATTTTCTGTTATAATATGAATAATAATTTTAGTGGCCAGCTACAGGGTACACATTTTATGTTGAAATGCCATTTTCACATAAAATTTCTGCAAAACGTAGAAGTCTGTGTGCAGGTCTAGTTAGCTAAAGAAATAAGTATCAAAACTGAAATATAATATATAGGTATACACTCACTCTTATAACATCATAATGTAATTATTTTATAAAAATCTATGTATGAAGTAATAGAATTGGATTCTCTATTTTTGCAAATTCATTTAGTTCAACTGATTGAAAATATATTGTATTTTTTATTAATATGGAACAGAGTCCAAGGAAGCGCCAAATGTGGATAGATTCACTAGCTACTGAATTAAGTGGTAATAAGTTTGTTTGTGATCTACATTTTCCAACCAATTCCATTGAAGAATCGTATGTCACAAATTTACCAAATGGAGATACAGTACAGTCTCTATAATCCGGCCGTGCGCCACTCCGGCACGTCCAGTAATCCGGCACTCGGCGTCGGAGGAGGGGTCAGCTGTTTTCATGTTTCTGCATGTCTAGGGTATAGCGCCTCGAAGTAAACAAGTCAGTCGCATTACACCTGCCGTGAATGACTATTAGTGTCTGTGCCTTTTTTTTACCATATCTCCACTAATCCGGCAATTTCGGCAATCCGGCACTACCGATCTCAATATAGGGCCGGATTAGCGAGATCCTACTGTATACATGTATTGATAAAAGGAAGAGTAATATGTCCTCCAGGAATAATCCCTAAGATAGTTGCTGATTAGATACCAACTCCAATGATTGAAGACTGTGGAATACAAGTGTTTTTGAATAAGGTATCAGATAATCCTGAATTATGTAATGAAAATGTGCACATACAATTGGAGAACATTGGGTTAAACTTTTGAACAAGGCATCAGTTAATCTTGAATTACTTTAGGAAAATGAACAAGAGCAGCAGCCTCAAGCAATTGAAGAACGATTCAATAATGATGTTGACATGATGATCAAAAACAATGAACAAATGGATGAAAATGTCACACTCAAGCTTCCAGACAATTCTGAGCATGATATTGATTATAATAGTCAAGTGAGCAATTTTTAAAAAAATGGATGTATTCCGTTAATCAACCGAAGTTACCGATGCTTCAGGGTTGATAACAGCTGTCGTTACTTGCTGGTAACCACAATTGGGATGTATTTACGGAACGCCACAACGCCAGTCACTTGTTAACAAGTGACGTTCGTCTTTTGTTGTGTTTGAGTTATTAAAAGAGGTTAGGTTTTGGTTTATAATTTGTTATAATCTAATTTTTCAGTATTGTTTCATCTGCTTTTATTTTCGTTTTCTTCTACTTATCAAATTATAATATGGAAGATAATGAAGCATTGTTTTCATTCAATGAAGTTCTAAATTCAGATTCTAGCACAAGTAGTGAAGATGAAGTTCGGGCCAGAGGACCCGTGAGTAAGTAATTATAAACATCTTGAAAATCAGGGATCAGATAGTAAATATCCCCAATTTTCTATTTTAATACTTGTTATCCAACAGTTCCACGCAATAGGGTACAGGGATATATTGAAGAGGTGGTTGATCACTATTCTGATGGAGAGTTCAGGGAAAACTTCAGGATGAACAGGCCTACCTTTAATCATGTACTTTTATTGATTAGCGAACAAATATCATCAGATATCACTGATCGAGGAAGGCATACCATATCGGCAAAAGCCCAATTATGAATTGCTCTTTGTTATTTTGGAACCCCAGATTCCTACAGGTATGAATTAACATTTTTGTCAACTACTTATGCAATTGTAATAATTTCAAATGTGTATGTATACATCATAAGAATCATATAGGTACTATTTATAAATTTGATTAATTTAAGATCCATATGTAGTAGATTCAATATTGGTAGAGCTACAGCATTGAGAACTGTGAGAAGGGTAGCCAATGCACTATTTTCCCTTAGCAAAAATATTTGTAAATGGCCTACAGGTGAATACTTGGAAGAAGTAATAAATGGTTTTGCGGAAATGGGATTTCCCAATACCATTGGATGTATTGATGGAATGCATGTGAGAATCCCAAAACCTAAGGACCATGGATTGTCTTACATAAACAGAAAAGGATTTCCAAGTATTATCTTGCAAGTATATTCCACAAATGGATTCAATATTTATGTGATAAAAGTTGTTTCTGTTGTTGGGTCTAAATTATGAATAACATTTCAATGTACCAAGTATCATCAGCAGCATCAATATGTTCAACTTCATTTGATTCATAATTAATAACCAGAACAAAAAACTCATTATTTCGATTTTGTCAATACAGACATGTGAATAATCAATTTTTTCAGGCTGTATGTGATCACCAGATGAAATTCATTCATTGTTATGCTGGAGAAGTGGGAGCAAACCATGATGCAACAGTCCTGAGACGCAGTGAAATCTGGACATACATGAATGTGAATCATGGAAAGTTTCCCAACAACACTCATCTGATAGAAGACAAAGCATATCCATGTCTGCCAGAATTGATGTCACCATATAAAAACAATGGCCACTTAACTGAAGCCCAAAAGAATTTTAATTTTTCATTATCAAGAGCAAGAACAACTATAGAAAGATCTTTCTGTCTGCTGCAAAAACGATTTAGGTGTTTGAAAGAATTGCTAGACATGCAATGTTTGGAATGGCTCCAAAATATATCATTGCATGTTGTGTGTTACACAATATATGCATCTTGCAAAATGATTTAATCGATTTTGAATTTATTCCCAATGAAGATGAAAATGATGATCTACACATGATGCATGTAATTCCTGGAGACAGACAACGAAATCATTTAGGTACACAAAAAAGAGATGGGCTATGCCAACAATTAGTAGTCCCAGATTAATTTCATTATAATCTTAAATAAAAATTAATAAGCAAGAAATTTTTTATTTACCATGACCATTAATTAGAAAAAAAAATTTTTATCACATCTTGAAAATAAATATTTATTACTTATTTTCAAGATGAGTAGTAACAAACAAAATAAATAAATACATTTATTTAAATAAATAACATTCTTGAAAACAAAACAAAGAAATGAATTATTAAAAATAAAATAAATTCTTTCCCAAAAACAAAATAGAATACATTCTTAAAAACTAAATAAATACATTCTTCAAAATAAATAAGTACCTACATTCTCGGAAACAAAATAAATATATATGATTAAAAACAACATAACTAAACAAACTATTCTTGACAGATAAGCCTTATAAGACAGTCATATGCTCTTTGGATAACTACCTTAAAATGATAAAAAAACATGTAAAATAAACAAATACATCCTCAAAAGTAAGATAAATTATAAAAAAAGATTCCCAAATTAGTCGTCAATCTTTACCTTTTTTTATATTGTTCTCTTTAAACCACTCAAATATTTCATATTTCAGTTTCATTTTTTCTTCGTGTCTTTTTTGTTTTCTGATTTCTATATCTGATGCAGTGAATAATGGTTTGGTTTTCCTTATTTTCCCAGGTGATAAATTTTTCCTTTTGGTACTACCATCTTTTTTTACTCCAGCAAAATTGTTGGCAAGTTTTCTTTCAACTAACTCTGCAGTACTGGAGGCAGTAGCGACTGGAACAAAGTAGGGGTCATTCCAGTAAATTTCCTGAAAGTCTTCAAAAAACTTCCACGTTATTCTCGAGTTTCCAGTTTTATTGATTTCTGTCCTCACTTTATCATACGTTTTTCGTAAATTCCTCCACTCTTCGTCACATTTTATTCCAGATTTGTTATATCCAAACTTATTTAATTCAAAGCTTATTATTTAACCAACTATTTTTTTTGGAAAGCTGGGTGAAGTAAATTTGTCTTTATTATCTTTATAAATTGTAATAAGAAGTTTTACACTGCTATCTGTCCATATCTCTGATGATGTGAGAGCCTTACAGCTAAATGTTGACGCCACATTATCATTCAGTTGGCTTGTTGATGAAAGTCTGCACTGTTCTGAATCCTTTAGGGATGGCACTTTATTATTTGATTGATTTGATGAAGAGGCAGGAGCTGAACACTCAAAATTCTCAAGTTCATTAGTTGCTCTGTAAATCTTTTTAGTTTCATAATTTAAATTCACATTATCGAATTCTTTCAAACATGCATGATTTGCCAATTATAGTAACCACGGTTCCCAATTCCAGTTCACAGTAAGCGCAAGCGAACGAAATATTGTCCTGAAAAATAGTCATTATAATTTTAAATGTATTAAATAATTATTAACCTACCTCAATTAACGAATCCATCACTCATCAGTTCCAATATATTTATGATTTTAAAAATATAACATAACCTAAAACGCTTAAACTAATGTGACAAACCGATGTAACCATAGAAAATCCACGGTTGCTTTGGTGACAGAACATCTACCGCTTTTTCAGGAACCAAGTTCCGCAATTCTACTATTTTTCAGGCACCAACCAATAATTTGACACTTACGGAACGCGAAATCAGTAACCGAAGCAACCAAGGTGATTTACGGAATGCATCCCATATGTGTTGTAGCTGCAACAAAACAACAAAAACCTTATTTAGTGATAATGCAAAGAAATTGACATTGTTCTAGATAAAATTTAGTAATGATTCAGAAATTCTGAGCATCATTATGGAACTGAACAAACTGTTTCCAACTGGTTGGAGCTTTATTCCTGGCATTAACCAATTAGCCAGGGAAGCCGCTGGACTGAAAATTCTAGGACCCAGTGACACCTACGGCCTAACGACTTCGACAATTGCGGAACTAACCAAACGTTACACCCATGCTCAATCCCTTGAGAGATGGGATGGAATCAAAGGATGCAGTTTTGCCAGGATCACCCTGGGCGACCCTCGGAAGCTGGCGCCGAAGAAATATTTGGCGATGACCAGGAAAAACCTACGTTTAACAGTAGGATTTCTGACTGGTCACTGTCAACTAAGTAAACACCACACCTCCATACTATGGGGCTAGTGGACACACCTCTATGCAGGATGTGTGAACAGGAAGATGAAACTGTCAGGCATGTCTTATGCGAGTGTCCGGAGTTATCGTCAATAAGAGAGTGTGTGTTCGGTGAGTCTTGGCCTACACCTGCCGATATAAAGGAGATGTCTCCCAGTGACCTGTCCACCTTCCTGAGAAGGACAGGATGGACAATGACCTAGGAGGACAACTCCTCGGGAGGATGTACAATGGGTCACATGTGGCCTAAGTGCTGTGAGCCTACACACTCACCCTCCCTACTCTACAGATACAGATAACCAATTAGCAGCAATTCAGTTTGATTGTGTTAAATTGAAAGAACGATTACGACTAATTGTAAACGAAGATCAATCGGTAATGGTAAGAATTGATGTAATTTCACTATTGATTGCAATAAAACTGCCACTTTATATGGAGTAAATTCTTTAATGTAATTAAAATTTGTTTGATATAGGTTACATTTTTGGAACATTATAAACAAAAAATTATTGCATAAATAAAATCTCTAATTGATTTAATTAACTTTTTAAAATGCATGGAGAAAAAAAATGTACTGCAACAGGATTTCGTTCAAAAAGGTATTTCTTCCATTCAGTTTTTCATATTTTTCTGTATACTAAAATAAAGTATGTAAAAATTTTTAATTTCTTAATTGTTTTACTTTCAAATGAAGTTATTCGTTAAAATGTCATGGTGATGTGAGTAACAGTCTCAAACGTCTCCAAGCATGTCCGCGATGTCCTGCATGTCGAAAACTCCGTTCAAAGTTGCTAAAATTGAAAAAAAGTCGAACACCTAATCTTATGGAGAAAGAAACATCTAAATCTATCAATTTGGCACTTGATGAAAAAACAAAGCTTATTAAACAACAGGTATAATCATATTTTTAATACTTTGATACATCTTATTATTATTCATGAGAATTCCGATTTATTATTTCAGTTACAATGGTCTTTATCACAATTACGCAATATTCAAAGGAAAACCAAAACTATTTATGAAGGCCAATTTAATAAAAAACTTTCTTTACTGCCAAGACAGCAGCAAATAACTGTAAGGATGTGTTTTGAGAATTCTAAAAAGAAAGAGCCGAATGGTAGACGATATGATGTTGAATGGATTTACGAATGTCTTCTGATTCGCATGAAAAGTAATTGTACCGGGTGGTCCAATGAGCCGATCTCTCGGCTATATATCAGAAACTATTCATGTTACAACTTTGGGAGAAAAAATTCCTTAGGAAAAGTGGACAAAAGAAATTGCTGGAAATTACTTTCAAGTTTCTAGGTTAACCGCTAGGGGGCGTAACCTGTAAAGAAAAATTTAAAAACCAGTTTTTTGTGAAATATGCCCAATTATACCCAGTGTTAAATAAGTAAACTAAAAAAAGGCCTTAATTTCGCACAAATTTGTTCAAGTACTTTTTATTCTATTTTTCCAAATAAAGGGTGGGGGAAAGTGGGAAAGTGTTTGTGGATAAATACCTATAACTTTGGTTTGAATCAACCGATTTTAACGAAATTAGTGTCAACAGAAAGAGTGTAGATGAATTAATTACATCTACTATGAAACAATGGCATTTAATTTTAATTGTCATAGGTAGAGGGTACTTTCGAATGAAAAAAATTAAAATTTGTTTAATGGAAACACCTAATTATTGTAAATTATAATGGAGCTGGATTAAACTCTCAACAAAACAGCGCAAACCGCATGTTGATAGCTTTTGTCGAAGTCAAGATATAAATAAAAACGCATAAACATAAGTAAGTATAGTATTGACTCACTCTGTATTATAACTTGAAATTAAATATGTAAAAGAAAGATCATACATGAATTTCGATCATTAAGACTTACTGTTCCAATTAAATGCTGCTTCAATCTCAGGTTACTGCAATTGTTAAATCTGCTAGAAGAACAACCGCATATCATGTCAAAAATTTTGTGGGCAGACGAGGCTACGCTTAATAGTGCGGGTGGTGTTAATCTGCATAATAAGCATTATTGGTCTGAAGAAAATCCGCTCTGGGTAGAGGAAGTGCAGCTTCAAGGTAGATGGATTCCTAATGTTTGGTGTGGTATAGTTGACGGAAAGATCGCAGGTTCATATTTCTTGGAACTTCAAATGGTGATACATACTTGGATTTTCTGGATAATTGGTTGTCTGTTTTATTGAAAGATATTTCCTTACAAACATGAGGTATGATATTACAGCATGACGGGTGTCCTGCGCACTTTTCCAGACAAGTTAGAGATTATTTGAATTTAAGCTATCCAAATGGATGGATCGGAAGGGTAAGTATATTTTCAGGGCCAGCTAGATCTCCAGACTTAACATGTCTAGACTTTTAGCTGTGGGGAAGATTGAAGGATTTAGCGTACCAAACCCACCAAACACGCGAGACGACATGCAACAGCGCATTAGAAACGCTATAAATAGTATATCAACAGCTGAAATTTAAGCAACAGATATGTCAAAGCGTGCTAGATTACATATTTGTGTGGAAAACGACGAAAAACAATTTGAACATTTAATTGGACATCAAGTTTTAATGACCAAGATATCTGTATGATCTTTCTCTCCCATATTTAATTTTAAGTTATAATACAGGGTGAGTCAATACTATACTCACTTATTTTTATGCGTTTATATTTATATCTCCAGTTCGACAAAAGCTATCAACATGCGGTTTGCGCCGTTCTGTTGAGAATTTAATCCAGCTCCATTATAATTTACAATAATTAGGTGTTTCCATTAAACATTCTTAAGGAAAACAAATTTTAATTTTTTTCATTCGAAAGTACCCTCTACCTATGACAATTAAAACTAAATGCCATTGTTTTATAGTAGATGTAATTAATTCATCTACACTCTTTCTGTCGACACTAATTTCGTTAAAATCAGTTGATTCAAACCAAAGTTATAGGTATTTATCCACAAACACTTTCCCACTTTCCCCCACCCTTCAGTTCGAAAAATAGAATAAAAAGTAATTAAACAAATTTGTGCGAAATTTAGGCCTTTTTTCAGTTTACTCATTCAACACTGGGTATAATTGGGCATATTTCACAAAAAACTGGTTTTTAAATTTTTTTTTTACAGGTTACGCCCGGTTAACCTAGAAACTTGAAAGTAATTTCCAACAATTTTTCTTGTCCACTTTTCCTGAGGAAATTTTTTTCCTAAAGTTATAACATGAATAGTTTCTGATATATAATAGCCGAGAGATCGGCTGATTGGACCACCCGGTACATACAACATGATTCGAGCCAGGAATATAATTCATCTGCCAGCCATTGATACATTATCAAAGTATATTCAAAAAATAAGTTCGTCAATTTTCGGATTTTTGCCAGAGACTTTTGAAATCCTTCGAAAAAAAGGAGAATCAATGGCACCAGAGGATAAGATTGGTCAAATTACAGCTGATGAGGTGAAACTAATGGAAAATATTGATTTTAATAAAAAAATTGCTGAATATACTGGATTTGTTGATCTTGGCAAATATATAGTTTGGCAAGTTTATCTGAAGCTATACGGGATCGGTAAGAGGCGAGGAAAAACATGGCGCCTATCTGTCAAACGTACAAATGGCGTACGGTACCTATTTTACCAAGTAAAACTGAAAATAAAAAGGTAACTGACAATAATAACGCCACTGGATAAATCAATATCAGTCAACTGACGAAGTGAGAGGGAAGATCTCACGCACGCGCTTGCCAATAAGAAGTCAGCTGGTCGATACAAATCACCAATTATGTAATTCGGGAGTGTGGTCATTATGGTTTTCGTACAACGCTGCCAGAGCTTCAAAAAGCCCATAACATATTTGGAAAAGTGTTCATCTTTAAATATTCATAAATTGAAAAAATAATTTTAATAGAATAAATCCAAGGAAACAAGTACATTATAAAATTAACGTTCAATCATATTTTTAATATTGTTGATAATAAAAAGACCCTTTTCTAATTATTATCACTACATAGTGCACTTCAGTTTTTTCATGGTTAAATGTGGCAATGTCGATAGTTTCGACTGCATTCCTTTCACGGTTTCAGATAAACTTGCCAAAGTATACATCTGATTCTGATCGTGATGTTGCTGGTGATCACGCTCTTGTCTTTATGTTTATACCATATCGGGGCAATTCAGCTCAGCCTCTATGGTGTTTTATTACTAAGAACTCAATAACAAGTGAAATTCTCCATAAGCTATTTTTAGAATGCATTATAATTTTAAGTCTGCCCCAAGTTAAGAAGAAAAAGAGCAGCTTGCATTAAAAAGAAATGAACATCTGCGGTTGGCTAGCTCGGCGTACGAAGAAAAACGCAGTGTTAAACTACGCTGCAAATCAAACCCAAAAATGGTTGTCGTTTTGATCTTCAGAAGTGCCTTCCGACTCCATACCACACCAGTGGAATCTCTTTTTACAAACGAAAATTATGGACCCTAAACCTCACTTTTTACGAAACAAGACGCAATAAGAATTCTGCTATCTGCTATTTGTGGAATGAGACTATTGCCAAAAAAAGGGGACAAGAAATAGCATTCTGTTTGTTTGCTTACCTAAAGTTAGTAATTCAGGCATAGAAGTCATCATTAGTCACAAATTTTTAGTCCCTGGCCATACACATATGGAAGCTGATACTATTCACGCTTCAATAGAAAAAGCTAAGAAAACAACTACTGTTAGAGTCGATATTCCCATCTGTTTTCAGCATATGAAAATAAATACCAGCGGCCAGCCAGTGATATGGAACAAAATTAGGTATAAGCAATACAGGCATGATAAAAGGGGTACAATGTTTTACAAATTTTCGTTCGATAATGAAGAAGAGTTTAGCAGTTTAGAGTTATTAAGAAAAAAATACCGGAGTTCGCAGATTTTGGAACTGACACCAATTTCGAAAAAACCTTTAGGAATACCTGAAAATAAACTACAGCATCTGCGAGAGCTGCAGCCCTATATTGACAAAAATAGCAGAATGTACTACAGTCAGTT